>JANHFM010004699.1:23467-35583 GCA_032468115.1 Grayia smithii | reverse complement strand
CGCTGCAGCATGATACCATGGTCGATGGTATCGAAAGCCGCTGAGAGGTCAAGTAGCACCAGGATCGAGGACAAGCCATTCCAGGCTTCCCCCAGATTGTTGCGGGCAATATGCTGACTCTGTAAACCGCTTAGAGAGGGATGTAAAAATATTATGAAGCGGTATATGAATCTAAGTGCTATTGCTAGTGCTAATAGGATTGGGTGTTTGTTAGCAGGATTCACTGGGATAGGGATTTGTTTTTGTCTTTCACTGTGAGTTGTATTGTGTTGTGGGGTTTGCACAAAGGGAGGCTCAGCCAATCTCATAGTACACATGTTGTACTCTGACATTAAGGGTTTGAATTTGAATTTAAATTTGAATTTGAACTCAGGCCTCCAAAAGTAATGGGGCAACTAATGCTGGATCTCCCGGCCAGAGAGTGGCAAATGGTGGGTGTCCAGAGAAACAATCATATTATTTTCCTTCCTCCAGTGGTTTCTCAGTGGGAAGTCACCGAGAAAGCACCTTCAGAATCTGAAAGGAAGGAAATAAATGTATTGAACTACAGGTAGTCCATTTAATGATTGTTCAAAGTTATGACAGTGCTGCTACTTACAAATGATTCTCACCCCTGTGACCATTGCAACATCTTCACAAACACGTGATCAAAATTTGGACACTTGGCAATTGGTATGTATTTATGATGAGTGTAGCATCTTGAGGTCATGTGATGGCCACTTATGACCTTTCCAGGCAGCTTCCAGTGACCTAGTCAAAGGTGGAAACTAAATTTGCTTAACAACAAAATGGTATACTTAATGACTACAACAAAAGAGGTTGTAAAATTAGGTGTGATTCATTTAATTACTACATCACATAAGTATGTGGTCATATGTTGAGACTGTAACAGACAAAAAAAAAGGTGAAGCACTTCTCTATAGAGCTTCCTTTACTCTATATCCTCTTTGCTAAAGAGGCTTAAATATATGCAATAACTGATCAATAAAATATTGTAGACTCTTTGCTTCCATAATTACAATGCATTGTTTATAAATACATTGTTACAAGAGAGGTCCAGTAATTTTGGGGGAAGAATATTCCTAGAAATATTTTTTTTAAAAGTTCATTGAAATGAAAATAGGTACGATACTATTGAATTAAAGCAGGGAGATGTATTTGCATACATAATCTTTGCTACAGTGATGGTTATCTGCAAGCATAAGTTCTTTGGTAACTGTAAGTTAAATTGTTGTAAAAGTCAGTGCAATCCTGAATAAGAGATTCATCTAAGAGACATCCAACCTCCCTCATTTTCAGCTTACACAACACCTTTGGAAAAAATCACATCCACTCCTGATATGCATTTCAAATATTCCATGAATACTGATTCCGTAAAACCTGCTGTCACTCATGGAGCCTCTGTGGTTTCTAGCTAGCTAGCTGAGATATTTGCATCATGAAAAATGCAGAGAACTAAGCATGTGTCAATAGTCATATAAGGGCACCATTCAGGAATGTTCCTGACCAAGTTTCCCAACTTGCTTGGGCGGCTCTTCATGAAATTTCAGTTTAGTTGTAAAAATTCATAGCTCCTCTTTTTGTCATTTGGCTTATTCTCTCTCAATTTCTCTTTTCTAACTTTTCTTTTCCTTATATATAGCTTCTGGGTTTTCATCTTCTTTCTTGCCACTGCATTGCACCTTCTATTTTACTGAAGTTTCACAATACCGTATATACAGAATGAGTTGAATATGAAATGGAAGTCTGGCACCATGCTTTATGTGCTATAGTTGTATAGCAAAGAGAAATGTAACAGGAAAGATCCCAGACAAAGAAAAGCATAGATGTTTTATGGGTGGGGGATACCCAGGAAAAGTGTGATGGTTTGAACAAAAATGTCATCTCAGGTAGAAAAGAAAAAAAGAAGGGACACAAGAAACAAAATTGTAAACATTGTTTTGTCCCTAATTTCAACAAGTAAAATAGTATTATTAATAATTCTAAGAACATTTTGTTATGAGGCACGTCAATAACTTGCATGCTAGTTATTGGTTTATGCCAATAAAATGGTAGTGCCTCATTGCTATTTTAAACCCCCCCCCCAATATTTTTTATTGTGTTAGGGTAGTTTCAGACTAAGGTAGATATAGAGAAATATTTAAATTCAGAAATGTAATTAGGTATACTAGATTGCTACACTATCTTGGAGAATAGGAAGAACATTTCCCAGGAGACAGTCATATCAGTTGCCACTAGAGTCTTCCTCATCATACTGTTCTATTTTAGGACAGTTCCTATGATAATGCAGCTACCCTTGGCCCAAGATCACAGGAAGAGATGTAGCCGTATTGAAGCATTATAGAGAATTATTATATTCATGCTTCCTGTCTACACTACTTTGAAGGATCTTTTTGTAACTCAAGACGATGATCAGCAATATGGTGGATGGACTTCATTATGATGGTGATAGATGTACATTAGCAAACCTGAAGGAATGGCCTGGGACATGCCATCTGGGAGAAAGTTTATCTGCTTGTATATCAGAGGTGGTATTCAGCAACTTCTGAAGAACCGGTAGTGGAAATTTTGAGTAGTTCGGAGAACCGCTATATACCACCTCTGACTGGCCCTGCCCCCATGTATTCTCTGTTTCCTGAGTCCCAGCTGATCAGGAGGAAATGGGGATTTTACAGTAACCTTCCCCTGGAATGGGGAAGGAATGGAGATTTTACAGTATCTTTCCCCTGCCATGCCCACTAAGCCACACCCACAGAACCGGTAGTAAATATTTTGAATCCCACCACTGTTGTATATTGTTGTTAAGAGGCAGCACTGGCTTGATGACATAGAACCAACCAACCAACCAACCAACCAACCAACCAACCAACCAACTTGTTTCTCCCATCATCTGGTGATCAGGTTTTTACTCTCTATGTACCACCTGTTTATTGCAAGTTATATAATTTCATTCTGTCCTGGAGACTTGTTTCTTTCCCCACCATAGATCATGATATTATTAACAGTTCCAGGCTATGGTCCAGGCTATGGTGAGGTACCAAGGGACCCCACCTTTGTGGCTTGGCAGCCTGAAAGAGAGGGGGGAGAGGGGAAGAAGTCATGCGAATGGAAGGCCGGTGCGCAGATGCACAAACAGTTTGACTTGCATGATTAGCAGGCTGCATTACACAGGTTGGTGTGCATGGATGTGCAGCATAACTTGTGCAAGTCAAGCTGAGAGTGCATGTGTGCCACTCATGTGGCCCATTTGCGAATAGGCCGTGTCCCAGCAGGCCTAGGGATTGGGGATCCTGGGTCTACCACATCGTACTTGAAAAATGGGTAATTATAAGAAGAAAATAGCTACTGTTTGTGTGTGTAATAAGAAGAGAAGGAGAGAAAAATCAGGAATTGTTTGTACTGAAATGAATGCATTGCTTTAGAATTCAGGACAGATAATGGTTGGTTACTTCATCTTTGGTTTATGGCAGTGAAGTTTGACTCTGCAGTTATTTCCTGGGCTAGAAAAAAATGACAGTCCTTTCTTGTTTTCTTATCCAGAAATCACATTGGGTGGAGCCAGGAACATGCATATATGATTCTTGTCTTTTGGGATGTGCCAAGGAAGAGCGACAACAGATTTGACTGTTGTCTGTCTGTCAACTAACTGCTCAATTGTTTCTAGTGTTTATGAAAAGACTATATGACAAGAATGGAGACTACAGAAGAGAAGGTAAGTAAGAGAATACTATTGCTTTCTACATTCTTTTGAGAAAGCTCTGCTGAGAAATCATAACAACTAGGTACATTCCCTATAATCTTTCAGTCAATCTGAATTTTCTGAAATGATAAAATGTTGGCCCTATTTCAAACTCTGAATAGTTTCTGGATGTTTTGATAAATGGATGAGTTCTCTGTCTCTACAGGAAGAAGAAGATACTAATCGATTACTGGGTGGGTTTGAACATTATAAAATTGGTTGGGCAATGAAAGGAATGGCTGAAAATTCATTTAAACTTTATGGACAAAGCAAACTTCTTAAGAATGTCAATCAACTTCCTTGTTGATATATTGTTTTAAAAGGATAGGAGCAGAAAAGTGATTCAAGAAGATTGAAGACGTATACAAGGTGTTCTTGCAAAAGTTGGCACATGTGCCAGTAAAAAAACAAAACAAAAACCAGTAGCTGAGTGAATGCTGATTACCTTTCAACATCTAAGTCTTAAGTAGCAGGTTTGGGGAGAAAATCTGGCTGTTCATTTGGATTTCAGCACATTAAGTTGCATATTAATTCATTAATCTTGTTTCCATGGTTTTGGTTTCATGCTGATTATTAATCCTGCTTGTTTGCTTTTTTGTTGTGGTTGTTTAAAAAAATCTAGAAGTCTTTGAAACTATCAACAATGAAATTATTGTTATTATTTTTTAAAAACAAATTATAAGATGTAGCTAACATTTTGTGAGATTGTACCCTGTTAATTTCTTGGTGGCTGCCCGTATCATTCAAAACCATGCGATAGCATCAAAGGAAGTTGGTGCCTGCTGCATTTCAAAGTTTGTCATTTAAGTTTCAGAGTTTTTCATCGAAGAGGGATTTTCTGGAACCTTGACATTTATAGATCCTGGATATATAATTTCCCAATATACATTGTTTTATATGCATTTGAGGGACTTTGTGCATTGTATGCTTTATACATAATTAACTAAATGTACTGATTAGACAAATGCATTTTTTTAATACAATGTTTTCCAGTCACTGTTGCTTTTATATTTATAAGACAGGGACTTCTTAGGGGAGTCAGGATACCTGGGAATCTGTGCTGTATGGAGTCTCTGGTATGGAATCCTTTGAGGTTGGTTTCTTGCTTGGAGATGTTTTGTTACCTGACCAGGTAACATAATGTTTCCTAGTCAGGTAATGAAACATCTACAAAGAGGTGAGCTAATTTATCCTGAATGGGTTTTTGGGATGGATGTTTTTTTGAGGAGAAAAGACAAGATATTACGATAGGAGCCAACAACTGGCAAGAGAACTGAGGAAAATTAGTACAAGGATTATAGAAGTTAATGGATACATCTCTCTGCCACAGTAGGAGATTCCTTAATTATTTTCCTTAGCAGGATATTAATATTTAGACCAGACAGGATGAAAAGTGAACTGTGCACCTTTGCTACTGTAAAGCTTATTTGAAACGGTGTTTAATTAGTTATATAATTGCAATTATATATGTAAAGAAGGTGCAGCTGGCAGTTCAGCAATTTCATATAGCATGTTGATGAAATCAGATCTGGAAATGCTACCTTGCCTATCACTCACCTACCTGCTGTATTTCTTGGGATTTCTGTGCTGCAGTCAAAGAAAGTAATGTCAGGGTTTGAGTAAATCCATGAAAAGCAGGAAGGGAGGAAGAAGGCCTTAGGGCACAGACGAAGAACCAAGACTTTGGAAGTTGCAGATGGGCGTACTAGTATACTTCCCTGAGTGTGAGATGATACAGATACACATAGGTCACCAAATTTGCTAAGAAACTACTGATGAATGAAAAGGTCTGTAATTTTGATGCTAAAAATAAGGCAGCTTCACCTGGGAAAAAATTAACTTGTCTGGTTAGTTCTATAATTTCATGTTGTTTGAAACCCATCATTTATATAAGAGGAACTGGAAGTACAAATCTATAGGCAGCTTTCAAGGGAAATAATTAATGGTGTGCATGTTAAAAGATGGAGCAACTATATTTTTATGCTTTAATTGAATGTATAACGAGTGCTGGAATTTCTATTTACAAATACAGCACTTCTTGTTTTATGATCTCAATTTCTATAACTTCTCATTTATTTCTACTGTAATAAAAATGATGAAAGATAATAAAATGATAGTATTACAAAATGCTAAACATGGGAATCCTTAAGTGCAAGCCCAAAGTATGGCTTTTTTTTTTTTTAAAAAAAAGCATCATTAAAGAAAGTGAGAAGGAAGCTTGGAAAGAGAAGATTAAAAATTCTGTAAGGTTTTGAAAACAACATACTTTGACTTACAAGGCAAAAGTTATAACTGGATGAAGACATCCTTAGATAGAAGTACAGCATTAAGAAAGCATTTCTGAAAGAAAAGCTTTTATTATGTCTCCTTTTATGTGTGTTTTGATACTTTAACTTGGTACATATAGTAATTCAATTTCATAGTGTGTGTGTGTGTATGTATACACAGGAAATGGTACACATGAAAATATGTATGACAAGGAACCAATCCATAGGAATGGAAAGTGACTGATAGAATATTTGTAACTCAAGGTTGAACTGTCAGGTCCTTGGTGTTCTCTGAGCTTGGTGGTTTTTCTTGCAGAAGTTTCATTACTAAACTAGGTAACATCATTAGTGCTAGAAGGGAGTGGGGTTTGCTCTTATTTTTATATATTAGTGACCTGCCCTGTCAGTATTGGTGGGAGCCAGGGTGGTATTCACTTACCTTCACTATTGGTTCGCAAATGTGAGCACTCCGCGCATGCGCAGAGTATCACAAATGGGATGTGATGACATCTGGGCAGGTTGGCAGAGCCTCCCGCAGCCACCGCTATCGGTTTGCCTGAACCGGATAGAACTGACCGAATACCACCATTGGGTGGGAGTGTTCCTGATTAGGCTGTTGTTTACTGATAGTTCCTTCATTTACTTCTTGATTGCTGGTCGAATATTAATTTTGCTGTTAATCTCTGCAATACTCATAGTAACTCTGCAGAAAAATTAATTACCATGACCAGATTTTAAAATTCTACCAGTTCTACCCCATCAGCAATATAGATTTTTCTAGAAATCCCAGTGCTTCATGTTTCCTGAGGTAACCAGTTTTACAGAGCTTAATATAAAGCCCTTTCACATAATCACATAAATTACATAAAAATAAAACATATAGCAGTTAAGCACCATATAATATCCATCAACAAATCCAAGAGATGGACCGTATCACACAGATTATTGTATAATCATAGCCATTTTCATGTTTATTTGCAAGGACTTCTCATAAGGAAAATAACCTGAATTTGGAAAGTATAATACCGTAAATTCCGGCGTATAAGACGACTTTTTAACCCATTAAAATCTTCAGATAAATTGGGGGTCATCTTATACGCCGGGTACTGACCTTGCAAGATGCATGGCTGGCAAAACTTTATTTTAACTGGAAAAGTTGGGGGTCGTCTTATACGCCCAGTCGTCTTATACGCCGGAATATACGGTAATTTACTTGGACTTCAATAAGGATTTTGATATAGTAGACCATAACCTACTATTTGATAAGTTAGAAAAGTATGTTAGACAGCATCACCACCAGTTAGATTCGTAACTGGCTGACCAACCATGCTCAACATGTAGTCCTTAATGGAACTGCATCTACATGGAGGAAAGTGTCCTAAGGCTCTATCTTAGGACCAATATTCTTCAATATCATTCATCAATTATTTAGATGAGAGAAAAGAAGGGGAACTAATCAAATTTGCAGATGACACCAAGCTGACAGGAATAGCCAACGCTCCAGAAGATAGGCTCAAGGTACAGAAGAATCTTGATAGACTTTTAAACACTGGGCCCTATCTAACAAAATGAAATTCAGTGGTGAGAAATAGTGTGCGGCAGACCTCTTATTGACATTCCTGTTCACATTTGTATTATTTTACCATTCTAGTTTCCATGCATTATGGCAAAGAACTAAAACATACGATAGAATTTTTTTCAGTAGAATCAATACAACGTTTTCTCTAACCACCTTAAATGTCAATCTTTTAAAGCTGAAGTGTATCACTGATACGAGCCATTTTGGTGTATTGTTTAAGGCATCATGGTAGAAATTTGGAGACCAAAGCCAACTGGATGACCTTGAGCCACTTTCTCTCAGCCCTAGGAAGGAGACAATGGCAAGCCACTTCTGAAATCTTATCAAGGAAGCTGTAAAAATAGTCCAGTTAGTTTCTAGGAGTCAACAATGACTTGAAGGCACACACACACACACAGAGTTGATTGACATAAACCTTGTTGAATCTTCCAGGTAAAACAGACAATTAAATGATCTAATTCCACTTTATTGTTGTAAGGGTACATTAACAGAGTCTTGCAAGCCAAATTTGCAGCCACCACTTTTAATTGCTTAATCCATTTGGATGGATCCTCCCTAAATTCTTGCTGTTTGGGCCACAGAGGGCTCCTGCCTCTCTTGTCTGATTGTTTGCTAGGTAGCATCTCTTCCCCTAATTCCCCAAAGTCATCCACATATTCCATTATATTTGTGGACAAAAAGAAATTAAAGGAAGAGAACTCAGGCTGGGACAGTTAGAAATTCCTATTACTAGAATTATGTGGATCACATCATCATCCAAAACATAAAAATGTGTCTGCATTGAACAAACTTTCAGATATAAAATTAATAAATATTAAATATTCATATAGGCCAAATTAATGTACAACATTTATAATATGCCTTCTCATTATGAACATCCTGGAGTGATTACAATAATAGTAAAATCCATCCAAAATAATACAAGATTAAACATAATTAAAACAATAAAAAAATAGAAATATTACTAGGGAAGCCAGCAAAAAACAGACAAGTTTTCAAAAGGTACCTAAAGGATACAGAAGAGAAGTCATTCCAGAACATTGATGCCATAGAGAACATGACTTATCCCAAAGTTGAAAGATACTGGAAGTTCATGGAACTGGAAATATATATTATACTCATCAACCTCGTCTTGATACCAATTTTTCAACTGCTCTGGCAAAAAGCCATATCCAACTAACTTAATCTAGATCAGTGTTTCTCAAACTTGACAATTTTAAGATTTGGGAACTTTAGCTGCTGGTTAGGGGAAAAATAATTAACCAGTAGAATAGCTTGCTTTCAGAAGTTGTGGGTGCTCCATCACTGGAGGCTTTTAAGAAGAGATTGGATAGTCATTTGTCTGGAATGGCATAAGGGCTCCTGCTTGAAGCGGGAATTGGACTAGAAGACCTCCAATGTCCATTCCAATTCTATTATTCAATTAATTCTGGGAAATAAAGTCCACACATTTTGAAGTTTCCCAGTTTGAAAAACTCTGCCCTAGATGGACAATGAAGGTTTATATTTAGATAGGCACATAGTAATCCTTCTGCATTTTTGCTCCCAAATTCCCAGTAAAGGAAAACCAAAAATAAATATATTTTAGCCTTTATAGCACTACCTGAATCACAAATGCATGTTAGAAATTTGTATACATCCTCTGAAGACTTGTCAAAGTGAAACCTAATCACAATACCCAATTTACAGGAGGAGGGAATATTAACTGTATTTAGTTTTATTCATGTGTTGTCTTGGATTTAAATATCAGGTTGGAAAGCAGAGTGCTATCCTTCTTAATAGTGTGTCAGGAGTTTACAGGCACTTTACTTTCAATACTTTTGAAAACAGCATACTTAGATGCATAGTGAGGAGAATTCTTCTAATCATTCCATTCTGGATTTTGTTGTTGTTGTTGTTGAGGGCATTGGGGGTGTTAATTATTTTACAAATTACCAAGCAGGTTATTTCATTAGACTAAAGCATCATTTGTTTGTTTAAATTTATAAACTGCCTAATTGGAATGACTTAAAGTGATATACAGAAAATTAAAATGCATCATAAAAAACCAACTACAAGAGACAACTCATAAAAGCCAACTACAAGAGAATCAATAAAGTCAAAACAATGTATTTTGAAATATAGAACTTTGAAATATAGAACTTACAAAAAGCAATATCTCATTATTAAGCAGTCTCAAATGCCAAGACCCTGATCATGCCAGAAGAGGTCACCTTCCCATAGGCCTGCTTCAAATTATACCCGTAAAATTGTGATCCTTGGTTGGGAAAGCCAAAAATAGCTGCTTTTTTGTGAATGGATCATCACCAGATGCTGGGGAATTATAATTATAACCCTATAGATTTCTCCATCCTCAGTAACTGTGTGGCTGTGTTCGCATTTGTTTGTACCAGGGGTGGGTTCTACTTACCTTTACTACCGGTTCTCTTCATGCACGCATGAGCGAAGCGAACGCGTGTGCCTAAAGCACGCCACCGCACATGCAAAGTAAGTTTTTTCAGGAAAAAAACCTCAAAACAAGTGCTCTGCACATGCGCAGAGCGCTATTTTCAAAGTTTTTCCCAAAAAAAGTAAATTCAGGCACGCGGGTGGGCCCGGGTCCAGGACGCAGAGAACCAGTTCGGTGATGTCACAACGTCACCACTACCGGATCGTGCGAACCGGACCGGACCGGGAGCAACCCACCACTGGTTTGTACATATATTTAGTCTTGACTAAACTGAAATTTAGGTGCAAAACATACCCAAAACTAATCTGTAAGTATATGCAGTAATATTTTTTAAAAGTGCCTATATATCCCATATATTCTTGTGTATAATCCCATCTACTGATAAGATGACCCTCAAATTTATAACCAAAATATCCTTAAAAAAGGGATAACAGTAGATAAGCCAATTGTAAAAATTAAAATATATGAAAATTTCAAGAGCTGTCTTATCCCTGGATGGCACATTTTTCATTGTTAAAAATTCAAGGGTTGGTTATCTGCAGATGGACTTGTATGTGAGTATATATGGTATACACTATATGGTAGATAGCTGCCTTGATCAGAACAAAAAAAAAGAAAAACTATGGCAATTTTAAGAAATTACCTTTAAATTGAGATACCTCATCTTCATACATCGAATACTTGTCACACATAAATTGTTATCTCTCCCAGAAACATACTGTACATACAGTGGCATCTTCAGGGGATAAAGAGGAGTCAGATTGACATCAGTAACATTGCTGCATTGTGATGCAAGCCCCTTTTTGACATGCCTCATGACCTCACATGAACTCCCCAAAGGGTGCAAATTCCATTTGATGAAAACAGTGAGTGTTCGTGGGCATCATTCAGCACACATATAGACAAAATCCCCCTCCATCCTTACAACAGTAAAGAAAAATAATAAAATAAACAATTAAATAAATAATAATATAAAATTAAAATAAAATAATAAAATGATAGTCTAGTTAGGGGAAAGGAAGCAGGGATGAGAGACAAAACAAGCTGGAGCAGACAAAGACAAGAAAGAAATAAAAATGAGATGCTCTTTTAGAAAAAGGGTTAATATTTTAAAGCAATACCTTCTGCTCGTTCTTTCATTTTCAACAGCTTTTTCTATTCTTTCTATTTCCTTCTATATATGAAAGAAAGATAATTCTCTAAGCTCACAAATTATCTGGGGAAAGAATGTTCTGTTTGATCAATTCAGTGTCTGAATACAGTTAGTGTAATCATAGTGTCCATATGTCTTTTACCTAGTTGGAAGATGTGAAATAAACAGTATGTGTTGTTTATTTCTCATAATATCGGTATACAATGATGAGTGTTAAATTCTGTTTGGAGCCGATTGTGGAGAGAAATTGGCCACCTGAGATCAGACTCCTGTTCCCAGAGTGCTGCTGCCTCATAGATGGCCGCTGATGTCATCTCAACAAAATGGAGCACAAACATCTTCTCTTAGAGGAAGATTATATAGCAGGGAATTGAAGTTAACCTGAGTTTTATTGGTTTTTGCATTCATTTTGGGGATGGGATAGGCTGTAGCCCTTTTATGCATCTAATTTTCTGGTGTTCCTCATAAAACAGGAAAAAATCCTCCCATTCTGTCAAATGAAAATTAACATCTAATTTATATTCACCCTTCCCAGAACAGTTTGATCTCCCCCACCAGAAGATGGCGCACTTAAGTCACTGATGCACCGTGAGGCCTAATGCATCTGTTAAGCAAATATTGGTCACAGAATCACACTCATTCTAAAATGAAAGCCTAGAGGACTGATTTATGCTTTATCCCCTGCAAAGGTTCATGTAAGTGCAGGACAACACAAAGGTACACAGTAGTGAATGGAGCTCTTTTAGATCCAAATAATGACCATGACAAATCATGGCTGATTTTTTTTTAACATTTAATAAATTTGCTTCTTATTTTTAACATAATCATTTGCTTCTGAAGCAAGACATAGAATGAAGCAAGACATAAAGTGAAGCAAGACATAAAATGAAGCAAGACATAATGTGAAGTAGAACATTAAGGGAGACAGG
>JANHFM010004699.1:0-11191 GCA_032468115.1 Grayia smithii | reverse complement strand
CTTTCTTTCTTTCTTTCTTCCTTCCTTCCTTCCTTCCTTCCTTCCTTCCTTCCTTCCTTCCTTCCTTCCTTCCTTCTGATTTCATCTTTGCATCAGTAGCCAACCAAGCTGTCTTTCACTCTTTTGTGCACCCTTTTGTTGCAGAATGGGTGGAGTTCAATCCTTATGAAGTGAGTTTCCTAAAATATGGTGCACAGATTCGCTCAGAGGATTTTGATAGCGAATACTTCATGGGAAGAGTGGTGAAGAAAATCCCAGAGTCCCGGATTTGCTTTATGGAAGGTGATCTCTTTAATTATAAGCTAAAGGAAAATGCAGCAGAGCTTATCGGAAATCTTGGAAAGATCCTGTCTTTCTTCCTGGGCAGTCTTAGACTTCTAGCTTTTTTACTCCAAAGCGATCAGAGCTCCACTACGGCAATTAAAATATTAAAAAAAGTTAAAGTTAAAATCACGTGGAAGAGGAGAGGCCTTGATCCTGCAATGGATAGAAAATGGCTAAAATGATATATATATCACACACACACACACACACAAACACACAAACATACACAAACACACATATACACACATATAACATGTAAGATTATGACTCTGTACAAGACTCATACTGATCAATGTATCTTTCACAGTTTGTGTTCTTATATTTTGTTTAATCTCAGCATTGAACATTGACATATGAAGGGCATTACATAGAAAACACAACAATTGCAACTTAACCAAAACAGGGATTCCTTTAACTGCTTTTATTTTAAACTAAAGGTACATTTCATGAAAGTTTCTTCCTGCTTCCTTTGTCACCAAGAAGTTGCTTTCATGAGTTGCATCACAGCATTGGAAGAAATTTAGTTTGCCTTGGCCAACTCCCTATTCAGTTTAGGGTTCCATTACTATAAATAAATGAATGATAAATTGTATAAAATTTTAGTTTGGAGCACTGGAGTACATACAGGCACATTCCTCCATGAGAGCCTGCCTGATGATGTGCTTAAGGTATTGGATTAGGATTAGGACCAGAGGTATTCAGGTTCTAGTCTACTCTCAGCCATAGGAGCTTGCTGGGTGACTTAGAGCCCTCATTCTCCTTCAGACCACTTTATTTTACAGAGTTTTGGTGGAGTCTTGCACCATTATTGTAAACACATACCAGATGAAAATACTGAACATTGCAACGTTCCCAAAATGAATGTGCTTCAGATCTGGTGGCTCACAATTTCCTTAATTTCCAACTGGGAAATTACTGGTTACCAGAAAGTATCAAGTGGAGGAAGACTATGAGAGTCAGCCATTAGACCAAAGTCATTTTCTACAACAGTGATTCAGAAATGCATCCTGTGCTAATTTGCATTAGGATTTTAGTCTTACTGCTTTCAGCAGCCAGGATTTGGACTACTTTTTTTTTATGCCTGAGGCCCTTTCTGGGAACCATTTTACCATTTGAGAGTCCAGACAGCATTGTGTGAAATAGGCAATTAGGGATGAGGGAATCTTCAACTAATAAGTCCTCTCATATGGCCTTCAGGTTCTGTCCTTGTTTCCCTCACAAACATGGTAGTTGGGCTTCAAGAAATTGACTGCTTGGAGGCAGGGCCAAAGAGGGATAATTGTATATAGAGAGAGGTAGCCATAGAAAGAAAGATAGGTGGGAATGTATAGTATAGATAATCTGCTGAGTATAGGTATAGGTATTGCATAGGTAATCTGCTGAGACTTCCCATTTTTCTCAATGAAGAAAAACGATGGAAGCAGTGCTGTGCAGCAAACAGCAACTTTGAGGCATGTGTATATTTAATTACACTGCAAATACCAAAGGATGGAACTTGTGTCATAATAGCACAATTCTCTGAATCTAACTGGAGGGTATGAATGGAAAAGGTGGGTGAAAAATAGAGAAACTGTGTTCACCTCACACACCCTGAATCTCAAATCAGCCAATCAATACACTGTTTAAGATCAATCAATTTAAGATGATTGAATAAACATCTAGCAAAAAAGTGGTAGCTTTGGTTTTGATATCACTGGCTTTTGACTCCTGTTAGGATTTCCTTTAGGTTCTCCAGGTGTGTTGTAATACCTTCTCCTATTTTTATTCTTGTCATAATGGCTGGGTTTGTATAGCATAATAGTTTAGATTAAAATGGGGTTGTATTCAGACTGATTAGGGGACCAAACCATTGTCCAAGCATAATCTACCATCATTTTAAAGCATAACATGCTTTGTTTATTTGTTTGGTTATAGTGTGTCATCTAAACTCAAAACCTGTACTTCGTTAATGTGTTAACAGTGGATATGACAGTATCACCAGGATCTCTTATCAGCCATAATAGTTTTGTTAATACTGTGCTGCTAAATTGTGTCTACAGTATTTAATTAGCTGGCAGTAATAAATATTTATCACAGTTTCTCAGTCTAATGAGCCTATATCCTTTGATACAGTTGAGATGGACTATAATTTGAGTTAATGCAACGTCTTCAATGTGGTTGGTCTTGTAGGTATCTGGACTAACATTTTCAGTCCAAATCTCTTGGATTGTTTGTACTGGGCTGCAACACCAGAAGAATTCTGGAAACAATGGGTGAAAGACATGTCAATAAAGCGTAAGAATTTCAATACTATTTTAGTCTTTGCATTGCCAGAGTTTTTAAAAATTTGTTTGCAAAGTAAAATAAAAGAAAGAGAGACACTCTATCCTTTTCTTTTTCTGGCCACCTACTCAATCAGATAGGAACTAATTATGGGATGATTGCAGCTATTATATATAACCTATTATTCAAAAATTATAGTTAGTCAAGAAAATAAAGACTTGTTCTGATTTATGAATATTTTTACGTTTAAGGAAAATGACATTTCTACATTATATATTGGATATAGATCATTGTAACCTTTGTAATAGGTGCATATAATAACAATGAAAAAGAAATGTGAATATATGAAACCTTTTTTATTCTGTCATCTATTTCTTAAATTTCTCCTCAGTAGATACGTGAAATTTCTCTGTGCCTGCTCATAACCAGCAGTGAAACTGTTGCCTCTTAGCCCAGTTATAAATTACAGTTATAAATAATGACACCTTTGAAGAAAATTGCACTTATGTGGCTATTCTTTAGGATTTGATAGTGGATGAGTGGTGGTGGTGTACTTGTGGAATTATAATAATGAGCTGTTCATTTAGTATTTTCTTATGTACAACTTTGATTTATTGCCTATGCTCCTGCTCAAATGTGGGTAATACATATGAAAAGTTCTGTCTGGAATCAGTGCTGGAGAAAAAGCTAATTAGCAGCTGAGCCTCTGATTGGAGGGAAGCTCATTTTTAAGCTCCTATGACTAAGATCTCTGTCTGTGTTTGCAGGGCATATTCCTTTTTGATGCACTATTTTCAATGGAATGTGCTATATTAAAAAAAGCCTCACTAATCCAGAAGTGTTATATTTTGAAAATAAAAGTAAAAGTTGCCATAAATGAAGTATCTCTATATTTTGTTTCAGATAAGAATTATACTTCAAGTCATTATCCTGCCAAGGTCTACAAGCCTCCAAGTTATCCTGGAGGAAAACTTTGTGAAATCTTCAATGACATTTTAACTGATCGTCCTTTAAGGGGGGAAAATCATAACTTCCTACAAAGCTTTGATTTTGATAAAGATTATCTGCATCAGAAAGAATTCATGAAATGGAGTGGTAAATGAGAATGATAATGGCTAGAAACACTCTAAATGTTCAGAATTGAATCAGTTCAGAAATATCTCAGTCAGTTTCATAACTATGGAGGTACAGAAGAGATAGTTATATAGTCCTATGATATCTATTCCTTAAAAGGAGATATGGATCTTACGAATGAAAGAGAGATGACTAGCAAGAAGATAAACTAGATGAGAATATATTTTCATGTATTACAAAAGAGGTATAATAAGAAATATGTTTTGAGGGTTGGTGACATGTAATTATTCTTCCTGATTTCACTAGGAACAGAAATAGCACCTTAGGGAAGACAACTTTCTCTAGAGGAAAAGAAGTATCACAAATATTTATTTTGCTCCTGGGAATATTTATTGAAACACATTAAGCTTATTTTGTTTCTTTTTGGGGAAATGACCATGTAGAAGATTGAATTTGGCCTTCATTTAGTTTTGGAATGGTTTTCCATTTTTCCATTCCCAATGACCAACGAGCCATAAAACAATTCTTGTTCATTACACATTTGGAACAAATGGGAGTTGTTTCCACTATTGTATTTTCAGAATAGTCTGTTTTCAGAGAGACTTAATTAAGATTCTCCTTTATCCATACCATACCATATACAGTATACTGTAATTCTGAATATCTCAATCATGTCTCTTATCATTGTTTCCTTTCTAAGACATGTGAGGCAGCACAGGTTTTTGTTGGTGAAAGACTGTCTGGAGTTATCTTTCTCTCACATTGGTTGGAAAAAAAAAATATATCCATTGTCTTTCAGATACGATATTTGCCACTTCTTCTAACAAGTTGACACCAAACACAAAATCCCTCTGTTTAATAGATGTAGGATATTTTATGAACAACAGTGGTATGTCACTTCTCAAGACAGAAAGGAATGTGGATATAATTATGTTTCTGGATTATGGGATGGATGGAATCTTAAAGGTGAGAAAAAATATTTTCACTATTATTTTTTCTTTTGAATGCTTGTGTGCTTACACGATGGAAAGGTACTTTAGAGTTTCTTAGATCCATAATTATAAGTCAGCTATACCGAAGAAGCCATGTTTACCAATATGGTAGATTAGTAGAACAAATATAATTTCCATTTAATAACTATCCATGAAACAAAAAAGGATCATCTTTATTTTACTACAAAAAGTATATAATAGTTTGATATGTTCTATATCAGCAATGGCGAACCTTTTTCAGCTCACATGCTACCCAGCCCCGACTTGCGCACACAACCACCCCACTGCGCATATGCACTGTGCCCCCTGTGGCGCGCATGCAACTGAACCATCTGTGCATCCACATGCTGCATGCTGGCTGTCTTGTGTGCATGCGCAAACACGTGTGCATGCACATAAGAGAGCTGAACTGCGTGCAGGAGCAGGTAAGTGTGGTGACGGCTTGCGTGCTGAGAGGAATGGTTCTGCGTGCCACTTCTGGCATGCATGCCATAGGTTCACCAACATGGTTCTATATGATAGAAGCCTATATTTTAACATCAACTTTAGGTGCCAACACAGATGATGGAGGAGAGGCAGAGTTCAAGCAACTGATACAAATAAAATGCTTTAAGATGAGATGGTCTGGAAAAAGAGAGAGCGCGCGCGAGAGAGAGAGCGCGTGAGAAAGAGCGAGCCCCAAGTGAATCTCTCCAATTTGTAGGATAGCTTGTTAAATTCCATACTATTATATCTAATAGGAGCTCTATTTTGAATGTGGAAAGTATGTAGTTTGTCCGGAGAAGAAGGAAAGATGATAGTGTGAAACAGCCTTCTTTAATTCTGCTTTCCTGAAGCAACATAGAATCTATTTTTTAAGAAAGAAAGAAAGAAAGAAAGAAAGAAAGAAAGAAAGAAAGAAGGAAAGAAAGACAGAAAGAAAAGGTTGGAAAATCAATTGGAAATTGTCTGGACTCAGTGGTTATGGATCAAACTGCAGCTGAATTGAAAATTTCATCTGGAATTTCCTCCTTTTCCTTACTTCAAAACTTGTTCATTATTGCTAATTGACTTGTACAAAGGTTGTACACATACAAACTTGTACAAAAGTAGTTGAGAAAACAGAATTGCATATTCAAGGTACTGTATGTTTTAGCACTGAATCTTCTACACTGCTTATCATAGACAATTACAGATCATTCGGTAGGGAAGTTTACATATGGGAAGCAAAATGAATATATATGGGAAGATTTTTCTTTTTTGATCTCTTCTTCAGCAAATAAAGATGATGGCTGAATACTGTGAAATCCAAGGCATTCCCTTTCCAAAGGTTCATATAAGTGAGAAAGACCGAAAGACTATGAAGGAGTGCTACGTTTTCTCAGATGAAGATAATCCCAAAGCGCCAATAGTGCTTTATTTTCCACTGATCTGTCGCACCTTCCAAGAATACTCAGCACCAGGTAATTTCACCTGATTTAAGCATTTGCGGTTTCTTCAGTGGTTTCTTTAATTCACATGTTGACCAAAATCCCTTCTGCAATGGCATTTCCCAAGGTTTAAAGAAAACTACACCTTGCAAATTGTGCAAATACACACATTTTCAAATTGTGATAGTTAATTACGTATGCATACACAGACATTATTCCGTTTTCTGAATATAAATCAAATAAACATGGCAAATTTAAGATGTGTGGAATTCAATTCCCAGAATTCCCCAGCCAGCAGGTTCATACATCTTAAGTCCACACATCTTAAAAAAAACCACTGAGCTAGAAGAAGACACTATTGAATTATTCTATTTAAAAATAGTGTAGGTAGTTCCGGGCTCTTAAATCTGCACCTGAAATATACTCAGCAACCCAGATTGGTATTGGCCCTCTAGAGCAGCAGTCATCAAATGGTGGTCTGTGGACCACTGGTGGTCTGCGAGAAAATTTTGGTGGTCCGCAGAAAAATTATTTGAATTTTTTATATTGCACTAAATCAGGTGTATGGCCCTTGGGACAGATATGTGCAATGAACGTTTGTGTTGCTGCAGAGTCTCCCTTTCGGGGTCTTTTTGTGTGGGTTGGAGGGGGACAGAAATTCTGACTTAGGGTCTGCTTCAGCCTCCTGGTGCAGGGCTTTGGGTGAAGGCTGGAGGGAAGCACTGCTGGTGGTGAAGAGCTGGAGGACCTTGTTCCAGTGGGACTGCATCAGTGGTGGGTTGCTCCCGGTTTGGTCCGGTTCGTGCGATCCGGTAGCAGTGATGTTGTGATGTCACCGAACCGGTTCTCTGTGGCCCGCACCCAGGCCCACTCACGTGGCCAAACTTACTTTTTTCCAGTAAAACCCCCCCAAAATAGTGCTCTGTGCATGCGCAGAGCACTTGTTTTGAAGTTTTTCCTGGAAAAAACTTAATGTGCATGTGCAGTAGCATGCTTTAGGCGCGTGTGGTTGCTTCACGTGTGCGTGCATGCAAATCATGCGTGCGCACATGCAGAAAGAGAACCAGTAGTAAAGGTAAGTAGAACCCACCTCTGGACTGCATCATGACCTGGAACTGGCTGACCATCTCAGCCCCCTGAGCCTCCAGGCGCTGGTACCTAGCCTTGCACTTCCACAGGTCTTCCCTCTGCTTGGAAAGCCTGTGCTCGTAGTCCTCAGTGAGGTGCTTCTACTGAGCCTCCTTCTCGGTCACATCCAATCTGAACTGAGCCAGCTGTTTTGCCAACTGTTTCTCATGGTGACTGCTTGGCTCCAACAACTGCTTCCTTTTGGGGCCCTAAGGAGCCTTGGGAGGCAAGGAGTGGCTGGGAGGGGAAGGGCGAGTAGAGGCTGGCAAGGCACCCCTCCATGTGAGTGACATCTAGTTGGCCATGCCCACTCAGCCGGTCGTTAGGCAGATCATATTTGTGGTCTGCAGGATTTAAAATTATGAATTTAGTGGTCCCTGAGGTCCAAAAGGTTGGTGATCCCTGCTCTAGAGACAATAAATGGGGGAACTGACTAAACAAATATCATAACACAAAATTTGCAAATTATGAGCTTGCATTACATTAGGATGTATGTTTGTAAGGGTGAAATTTGGGTCATGATGTTACCTTATGCATTCTGATTTTATTGCAGTTTTGGTTCATTTGTGGATGCCTATGTCCAGATATCCTAATACTTCTTTTCCAATATTTATTAAGCAGAGAGGTCATCAAGAACAAATAATGGAGCTGAGCTATGGTGAAAGAAAAAAAAAATCTTTAGCCTTATTGTTTTTCTGCTGCAATCTCTGCCTCTGCCATAAGACAATAGGCTGCAGGTAGAAAATAATGGTAGAATAATAATTCCCTGTGCCTGTGAGTAAGGGAGTCATCAGGGGTGGAATCATGGGTGGAATCTATTATTTGATTGTTGCAGAACACTGAAATGCCCTGGAATTTAGTGCAACTGGAAGGTTCCCTAAGCATAGGTGGGCACCATTTAAGGTGTTAGAAGGTTGCCTTTGATATTCTGGAGGTCATCCAGGAATACCTAGAAAGGGTAGGGCTGAAATTTTGAAGACTACTTTTTGTTGGGCTACGGATGGGGAAGTGGAGACCTCTCAAAAAGAAACCAATTCTATTCTCACCAAAATTTGACTCTTTTTCACTGAATTCACAGGGTGCTATAGAGATGCTTGAAAACTAATACAGCCCCTGAGTTGCTCATTTCTGACCAGTAAGATTCTTGTGTCCCTTATTTTGCCAAACAGCTGAACAAAATATCTTCCTAAAAATATGAGCAGTTAATATGAGCATAGGAATGTAGCAGAGTGAGGAGGGCGGATGCATTCAGCTATCCATAATGGACCTCACATAAGATTTAACTTTCCTCTTTAGGTCCAACGGAAATATATGGAAAGATTGTTGGACAAAGATTCCTCCTTGGTCACTAGTCTGTTAACCGGAGACAGGTAGTCATCTACACAATAGGACTTCCAACAACACCAAGACAAGACAATATCAGAGACAAATAGTTTTATATTGCCTTAAAAGTCTGCCTTAAAAAAAGAAGTTCCTTGGCTTAGAGAGATGTTCTAAGTACAGGTAGTCCTTGATTTACAACAATTCACTTAGTGACCATTCAAATTTATAACAGCACTGAAAAATATAACTTATGAGCGTTTTTCTCAGTTACAACCTTTACAGCATCCCCATGATCATGTGATCAAAATTCAGATGCTTTGGCAACTGGCTCATATTTATAATCTTTGTTGTGTCTCAAGGTCATGTGATTTTTTGTGACCTTCTGACAAGCAAAGTCAGTGTTGAAACCAGATTCATTTAACAACTGGGTTACTCATGTAACAAATCCAATGATTCACTTAACAACAGTGGCAAGAAAAAGTCATAAAATGGGATAAACTCACTTAACAAATGTTTCACTTAGCAACATAAATGTTGGGCTCAATTGTGGTCATAAGTCGAGGAATATATGTATCATTTCCAAGATAGATTCGTTGAAAACATTTTCATATTCTAATATGCAAAAGCTTCGAATCATAAGAGTAGTTCTGGAAAGTTTCAACCTCCGCCCTTACCTTTGGCATTTCAAGTTTTATTTCTCTGAAGCAGATGTGCAAGTACAGGAGAAAAGGACATGTTGCCTAATAATTCCTCAAGCCCTTTCAGGATTTCTCAGTTTCAAGTTATGCAAGAAACAATTGGCACAGCTGTAATAATGCCTAATTTCAAGTACACGCTGAAGTAGCTTTTCAATTTGCTTTTTTTAAAAAAAGGATCTCCTATTATATTGCCACCAAGATCTAAGTTTGGAAAACATTTCCAAACTATTTGCAAACTATTTGTGACTGTTAAAAACTATTTAAACCTTTAAATACTTAAAAGGCTACCCATGGGAACTATCGATTGAAATTATTTCTTTCACAGGCACTAATAGCTAAAAAAAAAAGATTTTTTTCCATGCTGTTAATTTCACCAGCAAGATGGTGTACATCAGTCAGGGCAAGGGTAGGGAGCAATATTTTATATTCTGGGTTATGGCAGATTTTTTAAAATGTTGACAGAAAAAAACTGCTCCTTTTTCCTCTTGATTAGAAAAAGAGGGTTCCCAGAGAAACCTGCTTTACTTTTGGGATTTCTACCTGGAGTTTTATTGACATATTGCAGTAATATTCCAGAATGGAAGTGCTTTCTCTATAGTAGATAATTTTAACTTTCACTGTTCAGGAAAATGGAGAATGCCTATCAATATGCCATTACTATATCAGTTCCAGAAAATGAGGGCACAAAATAGATAAGTTGATATAAGACCAATTTATTTTGCTTCCGAGTACCAAATGTTTAAAATCTTTACCTACAGTGCATTGTTTTGCTTCAAATATGGTTCACTCACCCACTTTTTTACCCTTTCAGGGGTCAAACGCACTCCTTCCCAAATGGAAGAAGGTAAAGTCAATCTGGAAGAACACGCTTCACCCTATCAGACCCTTGAAATAAACTATTCTGAAAAAAACCTTGACAAGCTAATGCATTTATGCAGTTACAATATTCTTCATAGCAAAGACATCATCCTCCAAGCCATTCAAAGTGCTATGCAGAAAAAGCGACACGGTGGGTCCAGAAATGATAAACAATGATCATTTGTCTCTTTAAAGAGAAGAAATCCAATATGTAACATGATGCATTGTTTGAGGCAATATTAATTGGTTGTCAATTTGCTGCACTTTGTTGGATGCTTGGATAATTCTCACTCCTGATTGATTTAGCAAGTGGCTTTAAAACTAAATATACTGCTATAGGCTTTCACGGGCAGTGAAAGGCTTCAGGGTTTTGTGATTGTGGTCTATAGAACAGATGTTCTACGTTAAACAGCAACTCTGCCTTCAGAGGCAAAGGGGTCAGCTAAGCAGAAGCACAGGCCACTGAGCAAGGACTGACAGGGATCCTATCTTTATAGTCAGGCATCCTGACTAACTGGCCTTTAGCAGAGCAGGTTTCCAATTGGTGCAGGTTGGTAAGAGCTAAGAGAGGGTGAGAGATCACGTTGCCTCTGAAGATGCCAGACACAGTTGTGGAACTCTGTTCTCTAGACGATGGTCACTAAACCCTGAGGCCCAATGGCTTTTAAATTCCTAATTTATTTGAAATAGCCATCTTGCATTAAATAAACTCTAGTTTGTGTGCCTGTATAATCAAACTACAATTTGATCAGTTTCGTTCTTTTAGTACTTATAATTCTATTATTTCTTCAATTTTCTTATAAATGTGAGATTAATAAAAGTCATACATTCAAATATTACCTATTAGTGTTATCCAACATTTATTGTTAGAAGTGATTTTAGGAGATGATGTTAAGTGAAATTGATGGCATACTGTTCTCTGAAGTAATTGAACCACAATATGTTTCTTTATAACATTGTAAGAACTTATCCTCTATCACAAATCTGAGCAACAACAAAGTTAGTGGAGGTGACAGTATTCCAGCTGAGCTATTCAAAATCTTAAAAGTAAAAGTGCTACACTCAATTTGCCAGCAAATTTGGAAAACTCAACAGTGGCCACAGGATTGGAAAAGATCAGTTT
>JANHFM010004696.1:73448-84482 GCA_032468115.1 Grayia smithii | reverse complement strand
GGAAGGAAGGAAGGAAGGAAGGAAGGAATCCACTGGAGAACAGAGGTCCCAGATCAGATGCTACTAAAAATGAGGCCAATAGAAGACCAATGTGATAAGCATGAGTTAACAACAATTCAAAAGTCCCCAACGTATGTGTTTGAGAATGAGAAGGCTTCAGGTCAGCCTTGATCTCGGCAACCCTTCAAACAAAATTTCAATAATTTTCTGTTGCCGCCATCTCATATTCTGTTTCGAGCCCAGAGTCTTTAACCACTTACACTAAAGGTTCTCAAAGTAGTCATTACTGACAAAAAATTCCTGGTAAGTGATCTCTGTTAGAAGAAAGGTGGAATGACTCAGCAACAACTGGATGAGGGCAGCTAAAATCTGGACAATCGAAATGTGTGTTTGGAAGAAAATAATCACAATGATCTTAACTTTCACATGGGGAGGTTTTTTTTTTTAATGTTCAGGTTCAATATTTTTTTTTTTTTGCTTTTGCTTTGTAAGAGGAACAAATTACTGCAGTTTTGGTTGTTCCCATAAAGTCTTAGCTGACCGTAGACTTTCAAGTAAGTTGTTACTCTTAATAGTGAAAGAGGCAGGTTTATAAAAGAAGAGAATTATGCTTTTCATAGCAGGTGTGTTAATAGTTGCTAATTGTACATCTCGTGTATAATTACTTGCTGTAAGAATCATGCATCTAAATCAGTTTCTTTTTCCAGAGATGGTAACTTTGAGCTGTGTTGACTTCAGCTCTCAGAATCCTCCAGTTAGCAGGTTGGCTGGGGAATTCTGAGAGTTAAAGTTCTAACCTCTTAAATTTGTCAAGTTTGAAAAACATGGATTTAAATAAAAAATGATGGACCACCACTTTAAAACATAGCTTCAAAGCACACACCTAAATAAATTCAGAAGATTGAATAACATCAGGTGCTTTTGAATCTTTTGAAAATTGAATGGATGCCTACATTTGCTTTTTACTGAATACTGTAATCAAATTAATTCAATATTACTTTTATCATAGGCTTAAAGTGAACCATATGAAATATTGTTGTTGAACCGGAAATTTGAATCAAATCAAACTGCCTTCTTGAAATGAATTACAAATTAAAATTGAATTTTGACTAATTTCCATAATCCCTCTATTTCGCAATAAAGACTGAACAGCAAACTTATTCAGAATAATTTATTCAGCTACACCATATACATATCATTATTGGTCAATAAACTCTTCATAATTCATTATTTTTATTACGAATTATTTCCATGCATAAAGAATTCCTCTGATGTAATATAAATTATAAATAAAATATATAACATCAATAATAATACCATATACATTTTTTCATTCATCTGTAAACATTGAAATGTTAATGCTCAAATTTCAACATGAAGTTAAATGTAAAACTATTATATATATATATATATGTCTTTCCTGTAGAGTATAAATAATTTTTATATTCTTTCAGCAGCCCAACAATTACAATGTTTCAAAAATTAAATTCAAAATTATAAAACATATAAATAGAAAATAACAACTGAACTATTATTTCAGCTAGGCCCAGAAAAAAATCAATTTTTCTTAAATTATTTATTTAGTTAATTTTTTCCCATTTTAAAGATATAAAATAAATATTTCTGAACAACAAATGGTTAAATTCAAAGAAAATGTCATAATGTGCAGCCTGGTTTTATATCATAGAGTCAGTGAAAACAATTGTCCTGTCCAAAATTTGGGCGAAGACTCCAGAACCATTATAAAAACATCCATACAATTGTAATTTTTTCATCTCTCAGCAGGAAAGTATGAAATATATAGTAACAACATTATTAAGAAGATTCAGTTCATTTAATGTAATTTTAATTAAAATTTATTAAAATTAAATTATAAATTTGCCTTAGCCTCAATCCATCTTTTGGATTGTAACTCCAAGATCTTATTCAAATTTGTAATTTAGTCAAATTATCTTAATTTACACTTCTTGATGCAACCCATAAGAAAGGACTAACCATTTTCTACTATTTTAACAAGTACAGGCTGAAAGTTTTAGATATACCATCCTTCATCCCTCCCCACCCCCATAATACATTATTATTTTGATTGGATTAGGTTAATCTGAACTGAATAATGAATAGGAAATTCCTCAGTGGAATTAACTTCCAAATAAATACACCTAAAAATGTGTCCAGATTCTGTTGCTGTGAGACTTCTATCTGCAAGAGTGCAGTGGGGGAAGTAATAAAATCCATAGAGGTAGTTCTCAATTTACAACAGTTCATTAGTGACTCTTCAAAGTTGCAACCGCACTGGAAAAAAGTGACTAATGACCATTTGTCACACATGAGCATGGCAGTATCTCCATGGTCACATGATCAAAATTCAGACGCTTGGCAACTGACTCATATTTATGACAGTTGCAGTGTCCCTGGGATATGTGTTCCCCTTTTGTGACCTTCTGGCAAGCAATGTCAATGGGAAAATCAGATACATTTAACAACCTCATTACTAATGTAACAACTACAGTGATTCACTTAACAATTATGGCAAGGAAGGTTGTGAAATGAGACAAACCGCTCTTAGCAAATGCCTCACATAGCAACAGAAATTTTGGGCTCAGTTCTGGTCGTAAGTACAGAGGACTCTGTATTCACAATATCCCATTCTGTTTCTTATCATATTAAATGTGAGGGATATTTTAATGTTAGGGCATAGCTTAGCAGATGTTTGGCATCCCCAATGAGCTTTTATGATTTTGCACATGGCACGTAGAGAGATTCTTTAAAAAAATTGCTTTTCTACAAGACCCTAACTTGTGTTAGAGTTAAGCTTGGCCTCGTATGTCTCTGTGTCTCTTTAAGTGTTGCATAATTTCAGCCCAATTGGTTAGGCTTAGCTTACTATACAAAGCCAGAAAATTGAATGATTCACAAGTTTGCAATGTGATTTTTTTTTAAAAAAAACAAAACCCATCAATATATTGCGATAACCAGCAAATAAATAAATGAATAAATACACAAATAAATAAATAAATAAAATTCACAGATTTTTCAGTTAATAAATATACTCAGATTGTGTTTCCTTTGGATAGTATCGCTGATGAGAGCCTTAAGGCTCATCCTGGCTTCTTCAGACAAGGTGCAAAGTTTCTTCTTGGAATCCTTCTTCTCAAAAGTTTTCAAGAATCAAGAAGCACATCTTTTTGCTGCATTATTCCACTCTTTCAGCTGGTTTTGGAGTTTTTGAAGCAGCAGCTTGAGGCTTCCCTGACTGGTTTCACAATTCTGACCTGGCTGTTATTAAAAAGAAAGATTGTAATGAAACTTCAAACAAGTTAAAGACTTTAAAGTTGCCACTTAACCAGAAAATAGGAAGTCTAACACCTAACATTTCTTAACTGAATATGATATGGATCTTCTGATATAACTTACCTTTCGAATATATAATTGGTCTATATCACAGGTCTCCAATCTGGGCAACTTTAAGCTTGGCAGACTTCAACACTCAAAATTCTGGGAGTTGAATGCCACCAGGCTTAAAGTTGCCAAGGTTGAAGACCCCTGATCTACTGGTATATGATATAGCAATATCATTTCTTCTATAACACCCAAATGTAATAGAGTGATAATAGCCTTATACGATCTACTTATCAAATCTACTTTATCAAATTCTTTTGACCATTATTATCAAGCCATGCACCTAGAAAACACACATGCATACATTTAAAGGCATATAATTACACCCACTTACTAGGTCTATGCTGCAAACCAAACCACAAGGTAACGATATACAACTAACAAGCTTTGTCCAAATAACTGCAGTAAATCTGCTAGCTCATAAGTGATAGCCTAATTCAGTCAACTTGCTGAGACAATGGGTGGATTTCTATAGTTCTTTTCTGAACCATAGACCAATGAAACACAATTTTGGCTTAGTTTGAACTCATGCTGTTACCATTGTTGTAAGAATATTGCAGGAAATGCTTTCCTTTAATGCAGTTTGTGCAAGCAATTCATTTAGATGTGGTAATTAACTTCCACTGGTAGAGAAAATCACACATTTAAAATGCATGTTTTCAGTACTTTGACATCCTACTACAATGGCTACCAGTGAAAGTTAACTAATATCTCTCCAGCATCACCTTTCTTTTCCAAGGTGTAAGCTGGAAAAGAAAAGAGTTTCAAATCCAATTTCTTTCTCCATCGTCTTTGATGAAGAGATGCAAATGTTATTTCTTTACCGCTATTTGTGTAATCTTATATTGTAGGCTAGAGAATAAATTATGTTTATGTTATAAACATAAAGGTAACAAATAGAATTAATAAATGAAGGAATGAATTACAATGAGTAGGAGATGGCCGGAATGAGCCTGAGGGAGGGGTGAAATGCATCATCAGGCACGAGTCCCTGTTGTGCCCACAAGAGATCCAAATCCAGCCCACCTTAAATTCCTTCTTAACTCCCACTAATTTCCTTTGACCTTTAGTGGGTCAGATTCTTGTAGGGAGCTTAAGCTTGCAATAAATCTTTATGTTCATTTGAATTGAATTTGTCTGGCACTTGACATAATGGTTCATTTCTGATTTTTCCTTCCTTGTTGCATTACAAGAAAGTGAGTAAAATATATTTTGTATCACTGCAGTTACACAGATTTTTAATCATTAAGCTCTCCAGGACATCACAATGCTTTCACATTGTTAACAAAATATCAGTGGAACATATGAGTGATTCTGGATTTCTGCCATGATCTGCCATGTTATACCCGATTCTGCCACTAAGGCAAACACTGATAGCAGCTTTATCATTGTTAAAACATTTTAGATCAGAGGTCTTCAAACTTAGCAGCTTTAAGACTTCTGGACTTGTGCTGGCTGGAGAATTCTGGGAGTTGAAGTCCACAAATCTTAAAGCTGCCAAGTTTGAAGACCTCTGTTTTAGATTGTCTCTTTAAAACAAACTGGAGAATTGTTACATACCTTTTCTGGGACAGACCACTTCTTACTAAGATCTGAAATGATTGTGTCACAACTGCCATGTGAAGCGAATTGCCTTATTTTTTCCAATGATTTGGCAAAAATCTTCAGGTTATTTTTTATACAGCCATCCTGAAGGGGGAAAATAAATTCAAGGGTCAGAACACATTTGTAAATATGCTACAGCTATCCAGATGAGGGATTCTGGGGTGATGCTACAATCAAAGCACAGACAGCATTTTCTTCCACTCACCACATTAGAAGCATTCTAAGGGCAAAGATAGAACAAAAGCTAAATTGGATGCAATTAAAATAGACTGTAAATAAGATTGTTCATGCGAGAATGTATAGTTTTCCATTCTGATACATTTTTAGTGTCTTTTGAGAGGATCAGGAAGTCACATTTAAGGGTATTGGTAGCCAAAGGTTGTCCACAAGTCTCAGAGTGTATACGTACTGTATATTGACATTATAATAGAGAGTAAGTCAATATCTGTCTGTCTGCTTCTTTATGATCTGATCTCTTTTTCATGTGCCTATAATTCTTATTCTACCCATGACAAATTACTGGCCCCACTGTTTAATAGAAACAGATGGCAATTTTTAAAAGCAGCTTACATTTAAAAAGCCTCATTGCTTGTATATCTTATACTTCACTTATTCTATCAAATGCATCTACAAGGAATGGTTTAAGCACATCCAAAGCTGGCAAATTTAGTGTGCTTGGAATTATTTAGAGACATTTGGATTTAAGAGTACACGTATGGACAATCATGTCTCTATTTTACCCAATTCAGTGGTCCTAAGGAAGGAAAACATCTATAAGCTATTTCCAGGCAGAACCTAAAGGAACTATATTATGTAGCTTTTGCAATATTTTCTATGGTTTTATCAGTTAGAACATACCCTATCAGTGATATTATTGAGAATGACAATGGCAATCCCCCTTTTTTTCCCCCTGAAATTTGATTGTCTTTCCTGAAATTGGTTTCTACTGTTGGCAGCTTAAATGACCTTTATCTTGATAAAATGCTTTTATACAGAATATCTGGCTGTAATGTCACAACTCTAGTCTCTTTCCCACATTAGAAACTTTTCTTTTAGAGTCATCTAACTATTGTGGCTTTATCACATTTTAACAAGACTTAGGTCAGTGTTTCTCAACCTTGGCCACTGGAAGATGTGTGGACTTCAACTCCCAGAATTCCCCAGCCAGCAGAGCTGAAGTGGCCAAGGTTGAGAAACACTGCTTTAGGTCATTGTTGACTCCTGGCAAATGCTTAGACAAGCCCTGAAATTTTCTTGACAAGATTTTCTGACAAATGATTTCTGAGGAGAAAGTGACTGGTCCAAGGTTACCCAGCTCTGTGCCTAAAACTGGACTACAATTCTCCATCTCCCAATTTCTATCCTGGTGCCTTAACTATTATACCAAACTGGCTCTCTTCAAATAGCTTAGCCCTAAGGGGAAAAAAACATAAATCAGTATTAAACATGTTTTGTGGACTCTCTGACAGCTTTATTAATGGCTGCTTTAATGTATCTTGTACATTTAATTAATGTAATCAATCCCATTCAAAGTGCAGGGTATTACAAAAAAAGGAAAATCCCAATATACTCACTGGAAACGTGATGGATAATGGACAGCAAGTGGGATGTTTAACCAATAAGTAGCACATTAGCAGCAAATGTGTCTTGCATTGACTTAACAAGTCCTCTCTTTTGGAACAACAACAAAAAATTGCAGTCAATCAATCAATCAATCAATCAATCAATAAGATGAAACAAAAAATGATTCCTGGCTGCAAAACTTTATTCAGAACTGAACAAAAGACTCATTTTCTAATGCATGTGGTATGTTATATTCAGCAGTGGGATTCAACCTGTGTAACAACCGGTTCACCGGGTATGTGCTGAAGCTTACCTTCTACTGCAGCCCCAGTGAGTAAAACAGCTGAGGCATGGCAATCCGCTCTGCCGCGCCTATGAGCTGGGCTTCAAACAAAGGAAATATAGGTCGGTATAACACAGGGGTGGCCAGGCAGTCCCAGCTGATCATCGGAGCAAACTGATTCTCTCCCAGCTGATCGTCAGAGCTACCAGTTCGGCTGAACCTGTCCAAACTGGCTGAATCCCACCTCTGGTTATATTTTCATAAGGGAAAGGTCTGTCTCCCATCTTTGAACCATAAAATAATTATCTGCACTAGGTGTGGAAAGGCTCATTAGCATTTACTAATAATATAGAAACATTGTTGGAAAGAAGGAATGAAGAAGAGGCATAAAAGGCTGCAGACATCTCTCTTGAAAATTAAGCCTGAATCTTGAAGCAAACTTGTATCAGTTTACATCAAGATTGGAAAAGGCTCCCTGCCCTGTGAATCTACCTCTTTTTGTAAGCTTTCAGCTGGTTTTCTCTCTCTTTTCTTTCCTTCTCAGATTTATTTCCCTCCCTGTTTTTTTCCTTTATTTCTTAATATAATCATTTTTCCCACTTCCTTCTCTTCTTCCCTCTTTTTTTTCCCATTTCTGCTAGAAAGATAGATCAGATAGAACGTTTGTCTACCTATGTGCATACAAACAGTTAATGTGTATCACTGAAAATATAAATAGAGAGACAGAGAGAGAAGGGGGAGAGAAAGATCAATTAATTTGGTAAATGAGGTATCTTATTTTACAAGCAATTAACTTTAGTTATCAGTGAGTAATTCAATTAGTATATCATTTTTGTCCTAGACTTGCCCTTATATTAGCAACCCCATATTGATCAAATGAAAACTGGGCCCATTTATGATAGACACAGCATCCCACAGTCATGGGATGCTATTTTTGAACTTCACAGTTGACTTCTGACAAGTACTTTCAATGGAGAAATGGGCAGAAAGTTACAAGTCATGGACATGTCACATCACATTTAACAGCCTGCAGGGATTTACTTAACCACAATGGAAAACAATATCATAAGTCAGCATGTTTACATGATATTCCACTTAATGGCTATGCACGTTTAGTGACTGAGTTGCCAGTCCCTATTGTGATTGGTAAGGGAGGGCTACCTTTATAGTTCTTGCAAGAGGAAAGTAATGTGAATGTGTGCATAGGAATACATATAATAAAATCCTCCGTCTCATGTAATGAATGGTTTGAAGGCAAATGCACTGAGAGAAGGAAGCTAAAAAATTAGACTGAAAGTAAAATGTTACAGGAATGACACATTGCAAGCTCCTTTAATTAAGCAGCGCCATCTACCAGGACTCCAGAACTGTGCTTTTTATCATGTGGAATCTTCCCTCTGGATGAGGTTATCCCTGAGATAAGAGACATAGTGGCGCAGTGATTAGAATGCAGTATTGCAAGCGACTGGTAATTCTGACGACTGCCAGCAGTTCGATTCTGACCAGTTCAAGACTGACTCAGCCTTCCATGTTTCTGAGGTCAGTAAAATGAGGACCCAGATTGTTGGGGGCAATATGCTAACTGTATAAACTGCTTAGAGAGGCTGTAAAGCACTGTGGAGTGATATATAAGTCTAAGTGCTATTGCTATTTGAAGGGCTTCTACCCTAAAGGGAATCTGGAGTATCTTGGGTCTTCTTTCAAGCTCTAAATGAGGATGATTTGAGTCCCTTACACTTTTGCCATCTATTGTTGTTATACGTTCTTTTTATTATTTTAACTTATTGTATATTTGTTTTGTTTTTATGCCGTGAGTCACCTAGAGTTACAGTTGGGTGGCACCTAATTCAATAAACAAACAAACAAACAAACAAATTTAGACCAGCACCTGGAACTGATCCACTCTGGGAAAGCTGCTTTGCAAGATGACCAAATAGGAATTATCTGGGATCAAAACCGAATTCTCAGAAGATTTATATATCCAGATCCTCATACATTCCTGCAGCTATCTACCTTTTTGCACACTTTTATAGATCTGAATCTCATCTACATGTATGACTCAGGGGTGGTATTCACTTACCTTTGCTACCGGTTCACAAATGTGAGCGCACTTGCACGCACCACCTCCGTGCATGCACAGAGGCTTCCATGCATGCACAGAGGGTCAAAAACGGGATGTGATGACATCCAGGCAGGTGGGCAGAGACTCCAGCTGCCGCCGCTACCAGTTTGCCTAAACCTGATAGAACCGGCTGAATACCATCAGTGGTATGACTACAAAGCCACTCACAGTTTCCAAGCTGTCTGCAAAGGTGTGTGTGTGTGTGTGTGTGTGTTAATTTATCTGCTTTCCAAGGAACAGATTTTCAACCTTGCTTTTTATCCATTCTTTATATCTTCTGAAGCTGATATGGTGCACTCAACGTAGCCCTGATGAAATGCTTCACCAGGAAAAAAAATAAATCATAAATTCCATTTTGAGACAATCCAGCCATTTGCTTTAAACTCTGCAAATCTGTTAAGAAAAATGAGAGCAACTTCTGTATTATATGATTTAATTTACCCTCATAAATCACTAGAAAGAATGTTTTTTTTTTTTTAAAAAAAGCCTATCTTGTTAACGGCAATGGTCAGATGCTAATAGGTAGGCTCATTAGCTTTAAAAATATCAGCCTGCTTGGGCTATCATTTCTTCGAATAACAGAATAATGACACCCATTAACAAGAAGGAACCAACCTGTTACAGTTTTTTTTTTTTTAAAAAAAAGAAGAAGCAGCAAAAAAACCCCAACCTTTCTGGCTTAATAAATAGATGCACTCTAAAATGCTGGTAAGCACATATATAAAAGAGAAAGCTAAGGAGATTTGTTTTAGGGGAAAAATAAACTCTTAATTTCTGCAACACATGCTAAGACATCCTTGAACCTTTTGATTCTGGAAATAGAATGACATGTTTTCATAACAATAACGTGGAAGAGTTTTATTGTTGCCTTCTTCCAGTACAATTTTGTCAGCCTTCCCAAATAGATGAGACAGTAAGCATAACCAAATCTGCTAATTCGAGTCTATTTTATTGTAGACTCTTGCAATCTGAAAGTACAAATTTCCTGCCATCTCCTTTACATATGGGGAGCTACTTATGATCCCTTCTGAGCTTCTTTCTCCACTTACTGTGCAGTTGCAGGCTATGTACTCGTTTATCTGATGGTATGGCAATGCCATGGTGCAGAGGCTTAATGACCCTGGAACTGCTGGCCAGAAATGGTCTGCACTCTGGCATTTTGAACCTGGCTCCATGAGATGGAGTGTGGTCCTGTTGCTTGATCCTTAGTTCCTGCCCACCTATTTGAAACATGCTATATTATGAGTAGATAAATGGGTACCACTTTGATGGGAAAAACCTAGCTGTATTCATGTGTGTGGAGAAAGGAAGTCAATACTGGACCTGACTGGATGCAAGGCATCAGAGCACAAGATGAGGCAAGATGAGAGACCAATGGAGGATCCCAGAAGAGCCAGCAACCCAAGTGCTATTAGTTAGCTGGTATAAAGCTAGTTCTCCCGCACTGTGCACCAAGGATAGGTTTGTAAGCACCAAACAGAATGAAATAACATTTTACATTGTCAGGATTGCATTGTGTGTCTACTTTGTGAATATTTATCTGACATTGTACGCTAAGTGTATTCATCACTATTCAAGGAGACATCATCAGTCTGCTCAAATGGTAGTATTGTGGCCCGCCAGTGGCCAGAAGAGCTGGCAGAATATTCAGATAGTGAGGAGATTGGAGAGGAACGTGGGCCAGTCCTGGAGTCTGGGGAAGGCTCAGATGAGGGCTCTGAGTCGGAGGCAGAGAGGGGGCAAAGGCCATCTGGTAGTTCTTTGCTGCCTCCAAAGTCTCCGGAGTTTGACATCAGTGAGGCGGAAGAACAGCATAAGCCTGTTTCCAGTGTGCACATGTGCAGAGCTGCCAAGAGACAGGACCAATTAAGGAAACAGGGTCGACTTGGGAGTAAGGCTTGGATATGATTGGCCCCTCCCATAAGACATAAAAGAGAAGTGAACAAGACGTGAGCTTTTGCAGGAAGCAATTAGTTCATCTGGCAGATTCAAGATTTGAAAATTCTGTTTGTGACTCTATGCCAAGTTTGGCCTTGCCCTGCATCTGGAAATTAGCTCTTTG
>JANHFM010004696.1:28537-38675 GCA_032468115.1 Grayia smithii | reverse complement strand
TTCTTTTATGTACACCGAGAGTATGCACCAAGACAAATTCCTTGTGTGTCCAATCACACTTGGCCAATAAAGAATTCCATTCTATTCTGTTCATATGAGACAGGCTGAGGGATCCTCAGAACCTCAAGATCTCAACAAATTTTTCTTTACTGAACCAGTCATGGAGCAAGAGGCCATTCCAGCACCCAAGCTCTTTGTTGACACTATACAGAGGTAGTGGACACAGCCTGGGTCCGTACCCCCTCCCAGCGGCATGGATAAATGATTGTATACCGTGGAACAGGAGCTCAAGGATCTCCTAGCCTTGCCCATGGTGGATGTTCCCCTGACCAGTCTTGCCACTTCCTCACTTCTACCTTCTGATTCGGCAGAAGGCCTCAAGGTGGAGGACAGAAGGGTGGAGTTATCAGCCCGCAAGACCCATCATACCACTTCTTGGGCCATCCGTTCCACTACGGCAGCCTCATTTTTCAAACGAACATCATTGATTTGGCTGTAACAAATGCAGGCGATGGCTTCCCCTGATGATGCACACCTATATCAGGACATAAACAAACTGATTGTGGCAGCTGAATTTTCCCCAGATGCCACCCTAAATTCAGCTAAATTTGCCTCTAGGGCCTTAGCATCCAGTGTCACCTCATGGTGCCTATTATGGTTCCACCATTGGCAGACAGACATGAAGACCAAATGGTGGTTGGCTGCCGCTCCATTCAAGGGTGGTTCCCACTTCGGAGAGGCATTGGAAGCTGTCCTAGTGGAAGGAAGAGATAAAAAGCTTCTCCCATCCGCTCACAGAAGAGCTAAACACAGGTCATCCTTTCCTTACCACCGACTGCCCTTTCGTTCACATGACCTGGGGTTCCAAGTACTGGCCTGCCATAGGACCTTTCAACAGTCCGCAGACCGATCACAGGATTGAAATTCCTCCAGGGATCATGGCAGGTCCCAGTCCAGATGCCCCTTTTGTGGCTCTGGTTCTCAGCGATTCTACCAGTTAAGTGACTGCCCGGACTTGGGTCCCATCGGCGGCCAGCTTGCCTACTTCGCCGAACATTGGCATCGTACTACCACCGCTGCATGGGCCTTGCAAACCATGACTCTAGAACTCTCCCTAGAGTTCAATTCAGACCCGCCAAGACGGTTCATACAATGTTCAGTGTCCCGAGACCAAGAGAACTCTGATGGAAGCCAAAATCCAACATCTACTTTCCATTCGGGCTATAGAACCCATGTTACCTCAACATCAAGGTTTCGGCTTCTATTCGATTCTTTTCTTGGTGCAAAAGAAATCGGGAGGCACCAGGGCCATACTTGATTTAAAGCAACTCAACATACATATCAGATATCGATGCTTCACTCCCTCCTCAGCATCTTGGCCAGCATCAGACAGGGAGATCTCTTATTGATCGACCTACAGGAGGCATGGCTTCATATTCCTATCAGACCAGCTCACATATGGTTTCTCCGCTTTTGCTATGCGGGGATCCATTACCAATACAGGGCTCTGCCCTTCAGACTTTCATCTGCCCCGAGGGCGTTTACAAAGATTGTGGAGGTGGTGGCAGCTCACTTACGCACCATTCCCATCAGAATACAATGCTACTTGGAGATATTCTCATCCAGTCAGCCACTCTTCTGCAGGCGCTATCAGATCTTCAAATTACTCTCCAGGCTCTTCAGGAGCACGGATTCACCATCAACCTGGAAAAGAGCCAATTGCACCCAACCTCTGAGTTGGTTCATCTCAGTGCCTGGATCAACACTGTGAAGCTTCCGAAAGATGTCCTTCATGAGGCTTGAGCCAAGTTTCAAAAAAAGTCCAGTTGTTTATTAGGAACATTCTAGCCATCACTCTAATGCAGTCAACTCTAACCCTCCACGTGATTTGCAAGCCCCTATGACCCCATTTTTCCCTTCCTCCCTGGCCATGTCATAAATCACATTCTCCAATGGATCATGTTATCGGGCTGTAAGACTCCACCTCTTCTGCTAGCCCTGGTCACCTAGGCTACAATCCTTAATAAGGCATGTATGGAATGCTCTTTCCGTTAGGTTGCTGGATGACTTCCTCAGCTAGCTCTCTCTCTCTCTCTCTTCTACTTATGGCAACTTGCAAACTGGTCTGGAGAGCTTTGCAAATTGACAAACACCTTGTCCTGTCAGGTGTTTCTCTCTCTGGAGTGCCTCGCCAACATTCGAGCCACAATGTGGCAGGTCAGAACTCGCAAACGAGTCCTGCTACTGCTTCTCTCCAAGCTCCTGGGCCAGATGATTTCCTGCCTGGCAGTTGTCCCCTGGGCGGGACTTCATTCTCAGCCGCTCCAATGGCTACTTTTGCCCAGCCAGAGAGCCGGCCTCAGCAACACCAGGGCACAGCTCACTGTTCCCCCAGCAGTTCTCAGATCTCTGGCATTGTGGAGCTCCACAGCCCTGGAAAAGGGCTGCGGCTTCAAAGAACCCAACCATGTAGTCCTGACCACAGATGCCAGTCTCCACAGCTGGGGAGTCCACCTGCAGGACTAGGTGGTGCAAGGACGCTGGTCCCTGAGGGATCTTCTCAAGGACATCAACTGGCTGGAACTCCTCAAGGACATCAACTGGCTGGAACTGAGAGCCTCTCATCTATGACATTTCCAAGCCAGTCTGAAGGGTCAACACCTGCTACTCCTAATGGAAAACGTAACAGCCAAAGTGCATGTCAACCATCAGGGAGGCACACAATCTCAGCTTCTCATGCACGAAGCAAGAGATCTAGGGCTGTGGGCAGAATGCCACCTGCTCTCCCTTCAGGTGGAGCACATCTCAGGGGTCTCCAACACCCAGGCGGATTGGCTGAGCAGGGAGACCATCAATCCATCAGAGTGGCAACTACATCCAGCCCTGTTTCTTCAGTTGACAGCCAAGTTCGGGCGACTTCAGATAGACCTCTTTGCCACTCCAAAAAACACCCAGCTTTTCCAGTTTTATTCAATATTCCGGACAGCCAGGGCTGAAGGCACAACGTGCTCCATTGCCAGTGGCCCCTGGGTCTACTTTATGCCTTCCCTCTGATCCCTCTGATCCCGAAAATCATTCAGAAAATACTGGAGGAAGGTGCAGAAGTTCTCTTGGTAGCCCCACACTGGCCATGTCAGGCTTGGTTTGCGGACCCCTTGTGAATCTCTCCATCACCCACCCATGGAGAATTCCCCCAGACAGGATCTCCCTTCACCAGGGCGCCATTATCCATCTGGAGCCCCAGTGGCTGCAGTTGGCCGTTTGGCATTTGAAAGGGAGATCTTAGAAAGAGACCACTTTTCAGCCAGGTTCATCAACACCATCTTAGCCTCTCGCCGTCCGTCGACCTCTCGTTTTTATGACACCACCTGGTTCTCCTTTTGCTGCTGGTGCTCTCGCCGTTATCCCTTGTGGGATTTGAGCCTCGTTCTGCAGGCTCTTACCGCCCCTCCATTTGAACCACTCTCATCTTCCAGTCTCAAACTGTTAACTTTCAAGATCGCCTTTCTTATCGCAATAACCTCCACACGGAGAATCTCTGAAATGGCATCACTCTCCATTTTACATCTGGACCCGACCTTTCTACCAAAGGTCAATAGTTGGTTTCATAGGGCCCAGGAAGTCATCTTACCCAACTTTTGCCCTCATCCCAAACACCCCTCTGAGCAACGGTGGCATTCCTTGGATGTCTGCAGGGCTCTACGGACTTACATCAAATGGACAGTGCACTTCAGAAGGACAAAAATCCTTATTTGTCTCATTTCAGCCTTGGGCCTAAAGGTGTCACCGTCCACAATCGGCCGTTGGCTCAAGGCCTGCATCTCCTTGGCCTACGAGCTTCACATGAGACCTAAACCCAGTCGCATCATAGCCCACTCAATGAGAAGTGTGGCCACTTTGACGGCTTTGGCTACTCAGGCCTCCATCCTCGACATCTGCAGAGCCACCACCTGGACTTGTCCTTCCCCCTTAACTCATAATTACAAGATTGACAAGTATGCTTCGGCAGAGACGGCATTCGGCTCCAGAGTACTGCAACAGGTCCTTCTGGTTGAGGGGACCCTGGATGTCTCATTTACCTGCCCTAGGGATAATTAGCTTGGGTATATCCCATTGCTTAGACTCTCTCAGCAGCACACAGGAGAATGAAAGTTGGACTTACCTGAACGTTTGGTCTTGGTGTGCTGCGTGAGAGTCCAACCCCTCCTTATCATTCAGCAGGGTCCAGGGTCTGGGAGGAGTTTGTGTTTCCTTACAGGTTTCCGTCTTCTCAGGATCCAGGACCTCATCAATAAACTGGAGCACAAGGGGAAGGAGGAGGAGTGTTTAACCAAATTTACTCAATCTCTGGCTAATAGGAAAAGAGTAACACCCATTGCTTGGACTCTCATGCAGCGCACCAAAAACGAACGTTCAGGTAAGTCCAACGTTCATTTGCTATATATTTTCAATGCTGATGTTTCTAAGTAAGGGCCACCTTTTTACCTTTATGTCCTTGAATAGCATTGTGCCTTAATCATTTAAATATATAAAATAATATTTTATATATTGGACTTAAAAGTGTAAACATTCAAGTGTGGAGGCAGGCTTTATATTTTAAAATGCACCTAAGCATTTAAGTATGAGGACAATTAATAATAATTATACTCTGTTAATTGAGAGTTAATCTCCTGAACTGAGTGGCGTTTATTTCCAAATAACTTTGCTACTTATGCCTTCTTAATAGTTCTGGCATTATTAAAGTAAAGCTTATCTGACAGTAAATTGAAGAGAAAACCATGAAACTAACTGTTAAGGAAATATGCACAAAATCAATAGTATTTATTCTTCCTAGCTCTAATAAACAGAAAAACATCAAAGCAGTAATTCCACTAAAGGAAAACTTTAAAAGATTTAAACATTTCTGCAGATGTATTTGTGTTTCAGGGAACTACTATTTCAGCTTTTCATATACTTATTGTGTTGTTTGGGAGGTATTTGTATCTTGAAGCCAAACTCTTTTATTTTGGCCTTTTGAAAATATCAGATTTAATGAATATTGTTATAAGATTTTCAGAAATGGGTTTTGACTACTGTAATGAATTTGGTTTTATATTAACATTTAAAGCAGGATGTCAAATTCAATTTCATTGTGGGATGCATCAGCATTGTGATTGTCCTAGGGGGGCTGGGGTGGGTGTGTGTGGTTCATTCTCTGCCCCATAAATACCCATGTTTAGATTTAGGTGTTATGCTAAACTATAATTTGCCTAATAATGGTTTATTGAGAAGGGTACAATTGGCTGACTTGCACTAAGCCAGTGATGGCTAACCTTTTCTGGACTGAGTGCCCAAAGTGTGCACACACATGTGCAAATACGCATGCACGCCCGAACCCCCAAAATGCAATGTGTGTGTGGCCCCTGTGCATGCATGCACGGCAGGGGTGAAATCCAAATTTTTTTACTACCGGTTCTGTGGGCGTGGCTTGGTGGGCATGGAAGGGGAAGGATATTGCAAAATCTCCATTCCCGCCCCATTCTGGGGCCAGCCAGAGGTGGTATTTGCCAGTTCTCTGAACTACTCAAAATTTCCGCTACCGGTTCTCCGAACTGGTCAAAATTTCCACTACCGGTTCTCCAGAACCTGTCAGAACCTGCTGGATTTCAACCCTGGGTTGTGCCATACATAATAACTCAGATGGAAGGGAATTTGGAGGTCTTCTAGTCCCTCTCCTGCTCAAGCAGGAAACTTGTGCACAAATGGCTATCCAGTCTCTTCTTGAAAACCTCCAGTGATGGAGCACCCACAACTTCTAAAGGCAAGCCATTCCACTGATTAATTGTTTGAACTGTTGAGAAATTTCTCCTTGGTTTTAGGTTGGATCTCTCTTTGATAAGTATCCATCCGTTACTTCTTGTCTTGCCCTCAGGCACTTTGGAGAATATATTTTCCTCATTCTATGTGACAGCCTCCGAAATATTGGAAAACTGTCACCCCTAGTCCTTCTCTTCATTAATCTAGACAATTCCTGCAACTGTTCATCATGTTTTAGCCTCCAGACCCCTGATCATCTTTGTTGCTCTTCTCTGCATTCTATCTAGAATCTCAATATCTTTTTTGTATCATGGTGCAGTCTTACCAAGGCAGTATGTAGTGGTGCTAACCCTTCATGTGATCTTGATACATTCATCTATTGATGTAGTGTATGACTGCATTGGCTTTTTTGACAATTGTAGCACACTGCTGGCTCATATTTAAATGTTTGTCCACTAGGACTCCTAGATCCCTCTCACAGTTACTTCTGTTAAGCCTGGTAACAACTATTCTTTACATGTGCATTTGGTTTTCCTTGCATAAGTGTAAAACTATACTTTTCTAACCACTGAATTGCATTTTGTTGGATGGGACAAGTGTTCAGGTTAAAATCTTCCTGGATTTGAGCCTTTCTTCTAAAATGTCAGCTATTCCCCCTAGCTTGATCTCTTCTGCAAATGTAATGAGTTCTCCTTTTATCCACCTGTCTAAATAATTTATGAAAACATTGAAGAGTACTGGACCTAAGATAGAGCCTTGTGATACCCCACTGCATACTTCCTCCACGTAGATGTAGTTCCATTGAGGTCTATACACTGAGTGCATTTTTTCAGCCAGTTATGAATCCATCTCATGGGGATGCTTTCTATCTCACATTTTTCCATCTTATCAAGAAGTAGATTGTAGTCTACTTTGTCAAATGCCTCATTGAAGTCCAAGTATACTATGTCCACAGCATTTTACTGATCCATCAATTTAGACACATTGTCAAAGAAGGCAGTAAGATTTCTTTGGCATAATCTGTTTATGACAAACCCATGTTGTCTTCCAGTAACAGCTTCACTTGCTTTTAGATATTTTTTCACAGATCTGTTCCTTGATTATCTTTTCCAGGATTTTCCCTATTGAAACCTGATAATGCCAAATAAATCTTGATGCATTCTTTGACAAATGATATGCGAGTACATGATACTGTATAGTGACTGAAGACAGTGATTAAATTTTGCTCAATGGGAATGTTATTGTGACATACTGAGTTCCATATTGCAGCATGGAAAGATGATGCAGTGGCTGTTCCACTGTCTAAGCTGGGGTGGGCAACTATGGTCCCTTGATGACCTGTGGACTTCAACTCCCAGAATTCCCAAGCCTGCCATTTTGACTCAGAAATTTTGGGAGTTGAAGTCCACAGACCATAAAGCGGCCATATTTGCCCACCCCCGGTCTAAGCAGTTATGCACTTGTTTGGATTAAAAGTCAAAACGTCGACAACACAATAAATTGACTGTGATTTCTGTTCACATAGGAAGTATGGAGGAGGAGGAGGAGGAGGAGGTAGGAGGAGGAGGCAGCATACTTGGAATACAGACACTATTTTATTCTGAAGTCAGACCTTAGTTAGTGGCTAAAAGATTACAGCCTAACTTCATGAATTTTATCTAAATGAAAAAGCAGAAATGCAGAGAAAGTAAACAAGCATATGTCATCAGTAGACACTGTGAAGGATAGAGATAAAAGAAAATCCAAGACAACTTTCATGAGAGGACAGTGCTGTGATAAGAGTGTGAAGAATATGAAATCTGACCAGGTATAAATTCTGAATTATTATTCCTACTTGCTCACAAACTCTCTGCTGCCTTAAATGGCTACCATATCACAGAATACTATAAAGATATTGTTCTTAGCTGTGTTTGTCCTTTTCTCTGTTATTCCCAACTGAATAACAACTTTATTGGGTCTTAAGATGAATTCAAAAGGCACAAAGTGTAAAAGCTTTTCAGTTTTTTAGAGTATTTTATTAGGCAATATATTTGAAATACCTGGTGTGATTTGTGAATTTCCTTGGTTGTTCCTATTCCTTTCTTTTAATAAAGTTATTGCCCATCTAGGAATGTTTTTCATGGGCCTCCATTATCTCTAAAACAAGAATTGGAGCAAGAAACTTTGAAAAGTTCCTTCTCACTGACTTCCTTAAAAGTTATGAATAAAATCAACAATGAAGATTTCTGATTGTCCCTATATAAATTGTAGTCTTTCTCTACTCCAGGTGGTTTTATCATGATAACAGTAAGGGGGGAAACCAGTGATATGATGAAAACTATGTTTTCTTAAGTAAACCATCTGGAGATCATACAGATGATCCTTCTCCCACTTCTGCTTTTAAAGCAAGTGGTAACAAGTACATATAGTGTATTGTGCATTTATACAAGATCACCAGAGGTTTAAGTATATGCAACCTTCTCCCCCAATTTTGCTGGTGCTTCTTCTACTGCCCCTTTTAATTTTGCAAAATATAACATATTATCTGACTTCAGTATCACTCAAGTCATTTTACTAAATATATCTCTTGGCCTTAGTGAAGGCGTTTTATTGTTCATGATTCTGACATTTAATTATGTCATCTCCAGAAGATGATGGATACAAGGTCAATTGTTGATTAATATTCATTTCAGTGGAGTACAACGTTTTATAAACCCTTATGATAAACTCTTGGTACATGAGCCACATGTTCCTTTATGAATGCTAGGAGAATGTTTGAAAACGTCTCGATGATTATTGATTTTAATGTTTTTAATGCTTTAATGTTTTTATTCTGTAAGCCACCCAGAGTTTATGGATGCAAGATGGGTAGCAAAGATAATAAATAAATAAATAAATAAATAAATAAATAAATAAATAAATAAGAATGCATGTGCAGATGGAAAAAATGGGGAAATATTAAAATATGGATGCAGCTGGATTATGCAATGGCAGCAAGTCTTGTTGATGCATGTGTGATGACTATATGTTTAATTGAAAGAATGCCGTTATTGCTTTCCTACACAAAGGGATAGATAAGAATGAATGTAGAGGAATTTGCTTTGTGAAGAATGCCTGGAAAAGTATTCGGCAAATTCTGATTGGAGGATATGGAAGATGACACAAAGCAAAAATTGACAAATGCTTTGTGACATTTCCCAGAGCATCTCATTGTTCTCATGAAAAACCTGTATACAGATAAGGAAGTCACACAATAGTCAGAACACTCCAGGTTGGAAAAAAATGCAATAAGGTTGACACTATTTTATTCAACCTATATGCTGAATGTAGCAATAGCACTTAAACTTATATATTGCTCCCAAATGTCAGCTTATTGCCCCCAATAAACCAGGCCATCATTTTACCAACCCCAGAAGGATAGAAGGATGAGCCAACCTTCCTGAATCAAACTCCTGACAGTAGGCAGAGTTAGCTTGCAATAGTGCATTCTAATCACAGATTCATTGGTTCTGAGTTCTGCGCCTTGCTTTTTTTCCATCCTTTGAAACCTCCCTTTCAGAGGCTGGGCGGGGCTACATTTGGTGTATAAGACACACCCAAATTTTCACCCTCTTTTAGGGGGGAAAAAGGTGTGTCTTATACTCTGAAAAATATGGTAATTAAAATAAAAATACTTTGACACAGAAGACTTCAAAGACTAGGCTAGGGATAGATCAACATGGAGAAAATCAATGAGGCTGCTAGGAATTTTTTTAAAAAAACTTCATGTGCAACCCAGAGCTGCCTCAAATGGTTTGTATTTTTTAAAATAAATAAATAAATGAATATGTAAAGAATTGTTTCTGTCTTGCTCAAGGGGAAGAGAACATGCCAGCAGAATCAAATTAGGGATGTTCTAAATTTTGGACATACCAAGCCCTAAATGTTCACCATCATTACATTAAACCAAACTAGCTCTCATTTTTGCAAACAACCTTTCCTGCCACTTTTTAAAAAATCAATCAAAAAAAATCAATTTTGACTTTATATCAAACAGGGGACGTATAGACCAATTTTTGTTTCCTTCAGTAGGTCATTGAGAAATGTATGAATGTGAGAAAGAAAAATACCATACAAATGTTTAGATAAAGTGAATATGAAATGCTTTGCATGAGTAGTGGTGTTGAAGATTGCTGAATGTGATAAAAGTTTGTATATGATAATAGTAAAGTATGTGTAAAGTGATAATAGTAAAGATGGAAATATTTAGCAAATAGGTAAGTTCAACACTGGGCCAGGACCAGTGTTTCTCAACCTTGGCCACTGGAAGATGTGTGGACTTCAACTCCCATAATTCCCCAGGCAACAGAGCTGGCTGGGGAAT
>JANHFM010004695.1:358423-375683 GCA_032468115.1 Grayia smithii | reverse complement strand
TCGATTTGTTATTATATTTATAGAAATGTTTTATTGAATGTTTTTGTCTGTAATTATTGTTAGCCGCCCAGAGTCCTTTGGGAGATGGGCGGCATATAAATATAATAAATAAATAAATAAATAAATAAACAAACAAACAAGACTAGCTCATTTGGGACTATTCTACACCTACTTATGATGAGAATCAGCTTTCAAAATTGCACTTTACATGCCATTTTGGAATTGGCCTGTTATCATAGTATTACAATTTTTGTGTATAAAACTGTTCATACTGCATTATTGCCAACGACTTTATCCACATATCAAGTTGTTTTTCTGCAGAAATAGCCACACAATACTATCATCTATGCCACATCTCTGTATCATTAGTGGCATTGAATTGCATATAAGGAGGCAGAGAATCAGAATTCAGATTTCCTTCTGATCACAACATTGGACTTCACAGCAGCCCAGATTGTCCATAGGAAGCTCTAGTGACTGCAACGGAAACTATCTTGCTTAGATGGGTGGTGGGAATCATATTATAGGAAATTATTTGTATGCTTTATTGCTAAACTGTAAGTCTTGGGATTGTGCAAGTTTTATTTAAAAGGGAAAGTTGGAATTGTTTAGTCATTGAAAAACAGCCTGTTTATATGATTAAAATGGGTTAAAATATGCTGACATTGCTTCCAGCATCCGTTACTAGAAAATGCAATTATTATGTTGTCCACACTATATATGAAAAACTACAGTATATTTTATTTAGAGAAATCGGCACACATATTTATACATGTGGCTCACAAAAAATTAGAAACAATATAAAACTATGGACCTTAATCCACCAAACCTTTTCCCCCCGATTATTGTATGTTGATCTATCTTTAGCAAGTTACTAGAAAAAAAACTTAATTCTACATTTATTTCCAAAAAAATTGCTGGGGAATTCTGGGAGTTGAAGTCCATACATCTTCCAGTGGCCAAGGTTGAGAAACACTGATCTAAGGGAAGAATCCCATTCTATTCTTTCTCAACCATACCATCTTAAACAACTGCTCTGAATTGCTGAGGATAGGGGAATGTTGGGAGATGGCAGAAGAAACTAGAAAAGAAACAAAGCATAGTATACTTCACTAATGTAATTTCCTTATGATAGCAACAAATTTGGGATCCAATTCACTGTTTCTTGCCATGTCCTACCAGCTGACTGACCTTAATTCAACACAACTTTGAATTATGCAATTTTATGCATAAATGCATTTTCTAGACGTAATATAAACATTAAATCATTTCCAGTATTGAAAGTTTTTTTTGCTTACATGAACCACGTTACGTGAACCAATTATTTAGCATTATAAATAAGGAAATAGTTTAAAAAAAAGAACAACCCACCACACAGTAGGCATATTGCTTAGTATGTTGGAGATGGAAATCTTTTATTTATATATTTTATTAAAAAAAATAAAAACTATTTAAAATCCTCCAGTTAGACTGCATATTATGAAAGCTTTCATGAAATGTTGTACTGTCTTTCTTTGATACAGTATGCAAAGCATTAATACTAGCATTTGATTTTTTTCAAATTTGAACACCTAATACAGTTTCAATTTAAAGGATCACTTGCACAAAAAATAAACACATTTGGTATAAAAAGTTTATCACTTTAACACCATTTTTAATTACTATGCCCTGAATGGACCCCAAACATATAAAGATTAGTGGTATTTTTTTTTTAAGTGTACAAGAGTCTGTTGCTATGTTCCAAGTACTCCAGAGGATATTAGCCCAGTGTGTGTATACAAGAACCATCTTCTTCAGCCTGCTGAATTCCATTTCAACCAGAGAGCAAGCTCTAAAGGCATTTGAAAAAGTCCATTCTCTTGACAGCCTGACTTCCTTTACCACTTATATACATAAATTCCATAACAGTTCTTGAGCACAGAACATGCAGCAAAATGTCAGCTGAATATAAAATGATTCGAAATGTCCTTTTGCTGGAATTATCTGAAGACCAAGTTATCATAGAATGCCCACTGCTTAGAGAAAATGGTCGGAGTACAAATGTCTGCATATGTTTGCCACTGGAACAATCCATGGCTAACTTGAAAAGTATTTATAGCACAGCAGTAGTGCATAAATAATTTAGGTACAATATTAAAACACAGCTAGCAAAATTAAGAAGTCAATATTTTTGACAGCTATATCAATCCTTCTTTGACTGGCTGCAAAGAAGCATCTCCTCCTAATCCACCTCCCAAAAGGAATACGTTAACTGGAGTGAAGATAATGCAGCATTTATTTATGCCTATTGCCTCTTCTTTTCATTGCAGCAGTACACTGTGGACAGTACCATTTTCCTTTTGGTGCTTCTGTCAATCCAACACAGCCATAATGGAACCACTCTATAGGACACTGTAAGACACATAAAAGAGAAAACACGATATTCTGAAACACCGATGCTAAAATAACATGCAATGGATTAATATGTGTCAGATTCACAGACCCATAAATAAAGGAAAAATACCAGATCTCTTTAGGAAGGCAGGTAAGTTTTATCTCAGATGTTACATTTCTTGACCATCAATATTACTGGGACAACTACTATGTGCTTATTCAGACACCTTTGTATGTGTAAAATCATCTTTAAATTCTCAAGAGCTGTATTATTTTTTCCCAAAACCATCAAAAAGAATCTAAAAGTTATATCTAGGGTTTAAAACACTTAGTCACACTTCTAATACACTCACTGAAGTCCCACAGACAACTGAAGCATTTCTGACTGTACATCCAACTCTTTCCTCAAATGTATTATTAGAAGCAGTGAAAAAGAATTGAATACTGACATGCATATATATGTATATATTGTGTTTGTGTGTGTTTCATCCCAGGCATTAGATCTGATTATCTGTTTAACGTGGTTCTTAGAAAACTAAAAAAAAAAAAAAATAACAAGATATTATTATTCCTAGTTTCAATTACATTTTCCATACTTACATCTTGATTATCACAGCCCACCATTTCACCATATGACACCTATGAAGAATCAGTACATATTATATGACCATTAGATTTAATATGATCAGAAAATACTTCATATCAAAAAGTCACTAGGAGAGATTGACAGTTTCAATTTTTAATATGCTGAAAGAATACTATACTATACTATACTATTACTATACTATACTATACTATACTCATAGTATACGCTCACTTTCCTATTATTAGAACTTTTAGTTTGGAGATGACTTCCACTAATTCCCATTGAAATATCCAAGAGTTACTGAACTTTTTTCTTTGATCATTAACTTTTAAAATTTGTTTGGGAGTCACTTTGATGAACTGCCAGTTTGGAAACATGGCTATACAAGTTTGTGGAAAACATATTTTTCCATTACTACCAGCTGCAACATATAAACAACGTAACTTTCTTTTCACATATTTACTATCTTAATCTGGTTTATTTATTATTTGTAGAATATCAGCCTTACATATTAAGTAGAAGTTTGAGTTTTCAAATACAAATCTGAAATAGCCAATTTGTATGACTGTCTGAATATAGCTGCCTTATGACATTAGCATCAGTGTTAGATTTTATATTTAGCAGCTGTGTTTCAAGTTTATTTTTCAACAGAAGATACTTCTAATCTGAAATCCAATGAGCAAGGAAGACCTTCATTAAAAGTAAACAAAACACGAGGAAGCAACAGTAATATTAAATATCGGTAACATTAAAATCAAAGTTAAAATTGTTTCTCAATCTAGTAATTATTTGAATCAGCTTTGTAGTACTATCATCTTAGTGATATAATTTTCATTTACACTGAAAAGTATCATTATATTTTAAACATTTAAGGCTATTTAGTTATTATAGCTGTATACTACTTTGTTACTGCAAAACTCAAAAATGTTGGGATCCATAGACTCAGTTATAGAAATATCATAATCAAAATAAAAAGATTTAAGAATATTGTTTGCAGAAACTTGTGAGACCACTCATTCTACATAAATTTATGCCTATATATTTTTAAGCAGTATTTGGAAATCCATTTTCAGATTCAGATTCATATTCAGATTTTCCTGTGTTTTCTTTTTATGTTTTCTTAGTTTGGAAGCCTACAGCCAGATTTAATTTTTGTGTTTAATATTTACGTAACATAAATCTGCTACACACTGACAAGATTTTACATCCAAAGAGATTTTTGGATGTTACTGCATAAAATGATATATATGTTCCTTTATTAAATTCTACTAATTCTGTATCTCCAAAAATAAAATGAGTAAAAATGAGCTGATTGATGATGAGGATTAGCAGAAAATTTGGATACTGGAAGCAGATTTACTTATATTTCTTTGACATTATGCAGACATTTTCAAAAATTTGATTCAAAGATGCACTATATTCTGCATATATCAACAAACTGTTGGTCATCTAGCTTTATAGAATTCATTGTAATTTGGTAATTTTAAATGATGTTATAATATAAATATTCACAATTTATGATACATAATTATATATTATCACATCTGTCTCCTCTCAGCAAATCTGCCATGATCAATAAACTAGGCAAACTGCCGTGTCAGAACAATGTTCTTTCTTTGACAGAATATACCTGATTACAAATGCAGTAACGTGGCTCATTTGGATCATAGGTCCAATCAACCTGGCTATTAGATTCAGACTCGGGAATGGCTGCTGTTTGCTGGGAGAGTTCTTGGGCTAGTGCAGAGGATGAGGAACATGATGACAAAGAAGATGATGAAGATGATGACGACTGTTGACTTGAAGATTTGTTATTGTTTCTGAAAAATTAACATAAACAGGTTACTTTTGCCAATTTATTTTTCATGACAAGGGACATCCTGAAAACAAAACAATTTTAAAAAACTGACTTGATACAATTTTAAAATGATTTCTAAGTTAAATCAGTATGCAACGAATATTTTTCCCTTCAGTTACAAAAAGCCTGAATTTTCTGACTGGGGACTATGCATAACATTTTAACATGAATAAAATAATCTACCTTTTCTTCATAAGGGGAATGCTGAGGTGCAATTAAGATTGTGGGGGTGGGTCATTCTTCTTTGAACTTTTCTTCAGTGATTTTTGTTAAAGAAGGAAATGTATCACAATGGCATACAATGGAATTTAGGAACTAATTAAAATTCATTGAGTATTCTTTTGTTAGAGCCCTTTTCTTTGAATATCCATTTCTTTCAGTCTAGAAAAAAACTTCCTGCAGACTCAGAGAATGCATTTTCTTACCTTCACTGTAATAATTCATCTTCGTATTGTTAAGTAGCAGTGCAAATAATATATTTTTAAAACCTTCAGCAACCATAGGTCTTGAATTATTCCTGAAGGTAAGTCTGAATACTGAACATTACAGAAATAAAAAGGTTTAGAAATTTGATAACTTAATTGCTTCTGCACCTTAAGGTGATGAGCCAGATTAAGACAGGAAGTTCATACTGCCAAAAAAAGGTGAAAATTATTGTAGTGGTTGCACTCCATCTGGTGGTCAAAATGAATAACAGTTCCTATTTTGGGGGCATGAAACTGGCATAAAATTGAATTTACAGACCTGGAATCTACCCTCATTACATTCCTACTCAGAGGTTATCTTTGCCTGACAGGCCAGATCTGAAGAATGGTAATAGCAGAAGAAGGCACTATAACCTATCTCCTGAGAATAGCACGACTTCTGTGCAGACTGTTGCAAAAAGATGGTTAGCATGCTCAGCTTTTTTACTCTTGCTTTAGCTACTTGCTGCTTGGGAAGCTGAAAATTGAAGCTGGAGAAAAAAGAAAAGTTCTTCTTTTGTTATTACTGCTAACAAAGAGAATGGATAAAGGTGGTTTTGGAAAGATTTCACAGGGGGAACACAACTACAAGTAGTCCTTGAGTTACAACAGTTCATTTAGTGGCCATTCGAAGTTACAATGGCACTGAAAAAAGAACTTATGACCATTTTTCACAGGGACCATTGCAGCATCCCCATGGTCATGTGATCAAAATTCAGATGCTTGGCAACTGAGTCATGTAAATGATGGTTGTAGTGTCCCGGGGTCATGTGATCACTTTTTGCAACCTTCTGACTAGCAAAGTCAATGGGGAAGCTATATTCACTTAACAACCGTGTGACTAACTTAACAACTGCAGTGATTAGCTTATCAGCAGTGGCAAAAAAGGTCGTAAAATGGGGAAAAAATCACTTATCAGATGTTTTGCTTAGCAACAGAAATGTTGGACTCAATTGTGGTCATAAATCAAAGACTACCTGTAGTGTAAAAGGTTTACAGATAGTCCTTGGTTACAATGGCAACTAGGACTATAATTTCCTTTGCTAAGCGATGTTGTCGTAAAGAACAATGTCACATAATTAGAATACTTAGTGAGGGCAATCCCAGCAGTCTGCTTGCCAACTGCACAGATTATTAAAGAAGGGCCTCAGGCTAGGCAAGCAGGCCGCTAGGCAAAAGCTGTGGACTGGCATTACTGAGTGTGGGTGACCTGCCAGGGACCATGAGTAGGTCTTCTATGTGCTGACAGAAGGTGTACTATGGAACATAAGATCCCCAAGATCTCCTAATCCATAGCAAGGTTCCTTGGAAGAAAAAGTTGCAAGAACAACTTATAGGAGAAATTTGTGACCTTTCCTGGCAGTTTCCCCATTGTGCAAATTATTCATTGCAATGTTAACTGCAAGCCGGGCATCTGAGAACACAGATTCTGATCATGTGACTGTTGATGGCGGGAAGTCTTGAGAAATGGTTGTGGAATCCCACATGCAGCATTGTTGTAATTTGAATGGTCACTGAACAAGGAGTTGTAACCTGAGGACTCTACGAAGGAAAGCAGAAAATAAATATTTTAATGCTAGACAACAGCTGTTAAGGAATTGGGGTGGAGTTTAGAAGCAATAGACATCTGCATCTTTGTCATGTAATTTTGTCTTTCCCAGGTAGAGACTGCAATCCTCTTTTGAATGTCTCTTACAACAAAGAAGCTACAATTTTAATGAACGTACTTGCTTTTTCTACCACTCCGTGAATCTGTGGTTGATGAACTCAATGTCTGTGATAATGTAGATGCCAAAGCAGATGAGGTATATCCAGCTGTGTCCCTGGATAATGCAAATTCTCTTGCAAGTTGGAAGTCATTGTTCTTAAAGGCTTCATAGCTTGCCTTTAAGCTCGATGTCCGTCTTCCTTCTTTCATCTAGAAGAAAAACAGCAATATTACATGGATAGTTTCAAATTTAGCCTCATTTATAATACATTGAGTACAGAAGTGAAACACTTGACTTTCAATGCTTTCCTTGAAGCATGAGTAGGCCTTGAGCTAATCTATAAGTACATTATGGAGCAGTTAAAGCTTGTTCAGTGTATAATCATTTAATGAGTACCTTACTTTTCTTCCCTAAAAAATACTATAGCTGAGGTTTGATCTTTCTTGTTCAAAATATTGCAAGAAAATTATTGATATTTTTCTCTGGCTTGTCTCAAGCACACATAGATAAAATTACAGGTTTACAAGTTTAATCTAGTGGGAAAAGGTTTCAGAATGTCCCATATAAATCTCTCCTTTCTTGTAAAACCTACATCCATGAAATGTCAACCAATAGATATGACATCTTTGAAAACAATTGTTTTGAAGTGCCAATAGTAAATCTAATGAAATAAAAGTTGCTCTTACAACCTGTTTGGGGTAGATATTTTAAAACATGCTTTGAATTCCTTACCTGTGCTGTGGCTTGCACTGCCTGAGCTGCTGCCATGGTAATAGCACCAGCTCCAGCTCCTGAAGATAATGAGCCCAGGTTATACGATGCCAATGGCTGAGAAGAATTTGCATTATATGCACTGTTGGATGAGGATGATGAATTACTGTTTCGACACCCTTGATGAATAAAGGGAACATATTTATATAGTCTAAAATGAGAACTAAAAAAGTAAATGTCAGAAAACTGGAAATCAACTGTGTATGAAGGAAAAGTTAGACAGTGTGCTAATTAAGAAAGGAAAATATTGATTTAATGATGTGGAAAGATTTTGGTGCTGTTATCAGTTCCTCTCTATTGTTTGCTCTCTCTCTCAAAGACTAAAATGTAACAAAGTTATGGAAGAAATGAATTCTTTATTTCATGTTTCAATAAACAATTTGATATGATTAAAAAAGGAATGTTCTTGGTATTCAAATTTAAATGTAGGGTGATTTTTAAAATACAATGGTATGGTAAATATTACAATACTCAGAACTGCATGTCTTGAGAACCAAATTATTAGCAATAAAATATTAACCTTTTTCTCTACTTAGTACAACTATATGCTATCACAAATAAAATGAGAGACACATATATTAAGATGCAACATGAATATTATTATGACAATGCAGAAAGTTACAAAATTTTATTTGGCTCTGAATCACTTCTCATGCACTTTTAAGTGTATGTAATTTAAAATTATGCAATGGTAAGTAAAACACATATCACTCAGAAAACTTATTTACTGCCTTAAAAAAATATTTGCAGCCGTAAGTAGATCTGGCCTATGACAAATATCACTCTTTATCAAAAGTATTTTTTCTCAAACTTGTCTTCCAACTGTAGAGAAAGTCTGGTTTTTTGTTTCTTTTGCTGCTAAAAAATACCATCAGAAACATGTCCCTGCCAAATTTTAAGTATACAAAATGGAAGTAAGGTAGCAAATTTCTGCCTAAGCTTCAAAGACTAATTCTCTTTCCTGGAAAGATAGTAATAGTGATGTTGCAAACGAGTTAGCACATATGCAAGGCAAAGTTGGAAATGGAAAAAATGAGACGTTGAACATGGAATGTAGAGAAAAAGAAGGAAGGAAATAAATAGCAGGAATAGCTGAGTGAAAAGAGGAGGTAAATCATGAGCCTATATGTTATTCTTTGTGTCAACAAGATCCTTCTAGATGTGATAAGACCGTTTTCTTATATATTCCTCCACCCATTTCTTCAAAAACAGATAAAGAGAGGAAACATGTTGAATCAAAGAAAATATTGGAAGACTTAGATCACAAATATACTGTTGCCCTTGTTAGTGATAGGCTGCTGCAACATTCTGCTCAATCTGGTTGCTATTCAGGACTAAATATTTAAAACTGTGCATTGACTATTAATATGCTTCTAGGGAAAATTCAAGGTGTTGGCAGCCCTTCATGGTTTAGGACAGTGATGGTTAATCTTTTCGGCACTGAGTGGCCAAACTAGTGTGAATGTGCGCGGTGGCAAGCTGCTCTTCCGGGTTCTGTCGCACATATGCACACTGGCCAGTTGCTCTCTTCCAGATTCTGTTGCGCGCAGGCCAGCTGCTCTCTTGTGGGTTCTGGCTCGCTGGCGCATGCTGGAACCCTGAAGAGAACAGTTATCCGACATGCATGCATGCAACGGAACCCTGAAGAGCAGTTGGCGAGGCCACACATGCCCACAGAGAAGGGTCTGCATGCCACCTCTGGCATGCGTGCCATAGGTTCGCCATCATGGGTTTAGGCCTATTGTTTTCCTGGATGTTTCTATCTGTCCCATGTAGTCTGGCAGGAGAAGAATCTTCCAGGTCTCATCTGATTATGAGTATCAGCCAGCAGATCCCAGAAGGAGCCTTTCATGTTCTGATGCTCACCCTCTTGAATATTATCTCTCCAGAGACGAGATTGGCTCTGTTCCTGTTGGCCTTCCAATAAGGCCTAGAACAACTTGCCTCTATCGAGTCTGGGACCCAGTGTGTGTGATGAAGACATATCCTGGTTCTGCTGAATGATTGACTTATGATTTTTAATTTTTCCCTGATACCTATGTTTTATGTATTTAGTATATGTTTTATCTTTTTAAATATTGCTAGCTATCCAGACTCATGTTTTTGTGATGGTGGCCATATAAAACTAATAAACAAATACATAAGTCTCCTTGAACTGAAAAGCATGGGTTAAGGATAGAGTTAAGTATAAAGAAAAAAATGCATTACCATTTTTTTATTGGGCATGATCCTAGCAGGGAGCTAACCAGAAATCAATGGCAATTTGATTCTGTTTAGTCTATTTCCCCCATGTTTCATTAAAGCTGTTTTTAATTTTTGGACTACTTCTGTACTTATAGCTTATAAGTTCTGTCATACAGCTTTTAGCAGCAAATGCTGTGGCAACTACTTTTAAATAAAAACTTTATCTGCTTTTTTCCTCAAACAACACTGTTTCTGAATATAGGAAAAAAATGGTTCAGTTTGTTTAGCTTTTCACTTAAATTTGTAACAGAAATTACCTTGTGCATTTTCTTTAGAGGCATCTGAAGTGAGAGTTGATAGAAGAGCTTCAGATTTAAACTTCTTTTCAGGTACATGGTCTGCTGCTGCATGATGAGAGGAGGGATTGTGTTTCCTTTCTGTATAAAGAATTTTAAAAAACCTGTCGGTCCAAAAGTCTAACCTGAGGTGTTGAAATGCAAATGACATACTTCTAAAAACATAACAAAGCTTAGCCTTATCAAGATGTTTTTATCAATTTTAGATCCACCGAATGTATTCAAGCATTTGGGCAAATTCCAATGGCAGCTTTAGGAGACAGCCGGCTTTTCATGTAGATAATCCTATATTAGTTTTAAATTCATACTAAATCAAATTAAAGGGAAAATATTCAACTTACTTTCTACTGGAGTGTGAGAATGTGCGTGATGATTATTCAATGGTTGTGAGGGTGTATCCAGTTCCAAAGAACCTGTCAGGATAATAAATACTTCTTTTAATCCCAAATTTGGTTTTGACAAGGTACTGTAAATATGGCAAAAAATGACCCTGACATGATGGGTTGTTTACTTATCTTCTTCACTTTGCTAGATTTTTATCTTGCAGAATTAGAAAATTCCTAACTGAAAACCTCAAACCTATGTAGTTAAAATTTTACAGGGTTAAAGTTAAAACTCATCATTTCTACCATTTCCATTCTATTTTTTCAAAATATAAAGCAGATTCAAGGATTTTCATGCCTTATCATACGTATCATTCTTTTACTGAATCAAATCTAAATTCTGATCTAATTCACATGTAAAATCACTGCAAATCAGTTACTTCAAATTCTTAATTTCAGATCCAATCATGCCACTTTTGAACAGGACCTTGGATGCTTTTCACACTATTAACTGCCTGGTACTGTTAAACTAGAATTTTATCATGATACAATGATATTATACGCACTGGCACAATTCTAAAAGATTATCACACATACTTACGTCTTTCCAGTATTTCGGTAATACCAGCATTATCAGCTTCAAGTTCCATTTTAAATTTAGCTAACTCCTGGTCCAATTTTCTTAAATGACGGTCTACCTAATTTAATAACAGATTTTTAGAACTGATAGCTTATTTTCAACCAGCATTATCATTTCAGACCTTTAGAAGGGTATTAAGAAAATGAAAATTTGCCATATAAAACATGCGTAACAGAATCTCTAACATAAAAGCATTCATATACTTACACGAAACACATTACATATAGATCTCCCAACTGTTTTAAACACTGTATCAAAATCATGTTTCATCATGGAGAGGATATTTGTAATGGAAATAATACTTCTGTTTATACCCAGATGACAGATTCCAGAAAATAGCAATAAGATGGCTGCTTCACCACTTTCCATTTATCTTTTGGTTCCATTTCATCTCCCTGTTCTGTCATTTCCGTACATTTATATTTTTCATTGTTTGCTATTATGTGAGGTCAACTGACAAGTTGGGCTACATTGAAACATGGGTGACAATCTTATCTTTGTGATTTATAGTTCAGGATGTATTGTGCAAACTAAGACAACTGAGCTGAAAAACCAGAGGCTAAAGTAATACAAACTTTAAGCCTCTATATACTCTCTCAGATTTCAACTATCACCTGATAAAGGCTAGCATGAAATTAAACGGATCTTTCTTCTTAGAAAATAACCTCTAAGTCAGGCCATGCAAACCACGTAGTCAGCAAGGAAGCTAACACAAAAACCACCACAAATTTGGTTAGTACAAAGTGGTACAAATCTAGGCAGGAGCTCTGGGATGTTCAAAAATTATGGCAGACTTGCATGTGTTAATGCAAATATATTTATTTCTATTGTTATACATTTACATTTATGTACAAATGTTGAAAGAAAATGTCAACTGAAGACCACCATATAAATCAACTCAAAATTTTCTATTTTACTTACTAAATCATAAATTTGATTAGCCAACTGTACTTTTTCATCTGCATCTTCTAGTGCTTTGTAGTAATCCTGCATCAGAAACATTTTGTAAGCCAATTGGTCACAAATATTTAGTAACACATTAATAATTACTAACTGAACTAAGGCAAAATTATCTATCAATGCGTAATTACACTACATTAATATATTAAAATAAAACATATTTTAAGATAGAGATTAATATGGATGGACTACTGCAATTTCCTCTATATGGAGATGTCCTTGAAGAAAACACAAGAAGTTCAACTGGAACAGCATTCAGAAACTCAGATGGTGGTATCTAGATTTGTCCATCTGAAAGCATTACTTTAAGAGTTACACTGGCTGTTTGCTTCCAAATCAAGGTGTTTGGAGACATACTACGGTTCAGGACTGGTAATCTTTAGGCTGTCTGGGCTGAGACTTCCCATCCAGTAAAAACTGGGAGAAAATGCTTAAATGCTTTTCAGTGATTGTGTATCACTGCCACCATCACAACCCTAGGCCTTGAAAAGTTTGCGCTTTGATATCTGGAATATCTCCTTCTTTTGGGCTTTTAAAAAATCTTTAAAAGACCTTGCTCTTCAGCAAAGGATTTGAAAACAATGAAGACTGATCTACTTTCATAGGTGATGCTATTAAGCGAGGTTCTAATTATTATTTTAATTTTTTTCTTGCTGGATGTTATCCTGTTCAAAGGACTTTTAAATTAGCAACAAAAAAGCCATGATAAATAAGTGAATACAAATATATTTCTGGAACCATGATTTAACAAATATTTAGCTATGAGAAGGTTCAAGGAAAGATAATCAAGGAACTTGAAATGAAGTCCTATAATACAGGTATAAGAAGCTGAATGTATTTAGTTTTAGAAAACACTACTGAAGATAGCATTGTATGATGGAATTGTTCAAATATTTCTATATACAACTTACCAGAATATGTCATAAGAGATTTAAATTTCAGGAGGGCAAACCCCAGTTGAAAGTTAGATAAAATTTCCTAACAAGATGAACACTTTAATAATGGAACCCATTATCCATGACTATGATGGGATACCTTTCATTGTATATATTCATAACACAGTTTAAATAGTTTACTATTTGTCTGAGATATACTTAGGTTCTGGAATTGAGTTGAATGTATAAATGTTTATAATTCTATAATCAGTGTTCATAAGTGAAAAATGTTATTGAAGTAACCAAGACCTTTGATTTGTTCATTTGGTATTTATTCATGTTACTGAATCAAATAGGTATCAAATCAAATTTGAAGATTAGTTGAAGTTTAAATAGTTCCATCTCTTTCCACTATTTTCAAGCAAGGGAAATACTATGTGCCCTTGAATATGTGGAATTAAAATGAAAGCCAATATCTATATTGAAAACACACTGCATTTAAAAAATCTATCAATACCACTTGTTTGTAAATAGGACTGGTCATGGAAAAATTGTATAGGTGTAGAAAATACATCAACACTAAAATATTCTACAGTATTTTGATTCTGAAAGAGCTGTTCAAAGCTGAAATAGGTTGTTCTAGACATTCCAGGAACATTTCAAGCACAAAACTGACCCATTTCCAGCTAAAAATACTTGTTTAGACTTCAAACGCTTGAGTGCAAAAGAGTTCTAGAATGGTTGGGACAACCGGATTCTAACTGAAATAGAGCATATCACGTGCAAAACATTTCTAGACTACTGCAACTCCCTCTACATGGGGCTGCCCTTGAGGTGTACCCGGAGGCTTCAGTTAGTCCAGAATGTGGCCGCGCGGGTAGTTACGGGAGCTTCCCGTTACTCCCGTGTGACACCTCTCCTGCGCTAGCTGCACTGGCTACTGGTGCCCCTCTGGATTCGCTTCAAGGTGCTGGTACTTACCTATAAAGCCCTACATGGCATCGGCCCAGGGTACTTGCAGGGTAACTTCTGCCCTTATCCCACCGCCCAGTGTGCTCACACAGGGCTGCGCTCCTCAGGGTACCATCAGTCAGGCAATGTCGATGGGTGGTGCCCAGAGCGAGGGCATTCTCTGTGGGCGCACCGACCCTCTGGTATGAACTTCCCGACCTCTGCCCCTGACCTCCGCTCCTTCCACTGTGATCTTAAGACTTGGCTTTTCCATCAAACAGGCTGAGGCGATGGGATTTTTTAGATCACTGTTTTAAATTTTTAAATTTCATATTGGTTTTATTGGAAATTGCATTTATTTTTAATATTTTTTAATGTATTATTATGTGAGCCCGAGTCCTTCGGGAGAAGGGCGGCATATAAATGCAAATAATAAATAAATAAATAAATTTCAAATTGTGCAGTCCTATTGAAAAGCAAAATCATCCTTGAAAACTGAAACTTTCAAATAAAGTCTGTAGTCAAAATGATCTTTAAAAGATTCTTTAAAAAAGAAAGCCATCAACCATGAAATACATTTTCCAATGTCATGATTCATTCTTTAAAAACTCACTGTATCAATTCTTTTGTTGTTATATGCCTTGTACTTTAATGCCTGCCTAATTAAAATAAAAAAGAATTTTCTCCAAGTAGTAGAAATATTCCTAACAGGTTAGAGTTCTTTTTCTGATTAAACAGAGAATCAAATGTGGTTACAATTCTTAGGTTTTATACAGAAGGAATTCTGTATTTTATCCTACATGTGAAGATTTTCTGTATCTAAACTCAGAAGTAATTTAAAACAAATTCTACTTTGGAATTTTGTTGTAAGAAGGCATTTGCCTTATTCTTACCTTTTTAATTGAAGTCATTTGTTCTTCTCTCCATTCCTGTTTGTTTTTCTTTGCATTCATAAAAAATTCATTTACTCTTTGCTCCAGTTGATCCATTGCATCTTAAACACAAAGAACATTCTATATGTTCATTTATCTAGATAAATATGTAATAGCTTGAAATAGGGTAACACTAGTAAGCAAATATTTTAAGATATTAAGAAAATGACTGGTCATAAGACATAATTTAATTTATGCACTGAGGTTTGTCTGACTTATATCCCAGGAGCTCAAGACAGCTAACAAGAGAATCTTTCCTCATTTTTAATGCACATCAAAAAGATCAGAAATTTTGATTTCAGAACATGACTTGTCCAACGTTCACAAGTGCATTTCCATGCTGAGGATAGGCTTGAATATGAGTTTCCTCACTCCATTTTGATATTTTAACTGTAAAACCACTGGTAGTACTTCAACATTATAAGAGACACATGACAACATCTTAACAATATTTTTGTAAAATTAAGTCTTCCTAAATCCAGTGAAATTTACAAAGTAAGGAAATATAAATCACAATATTAGCTGATCGAAGGAGTACAAATGAATTAACTATATTCCAGATAGCATATTTAAGTTCTGACACATTTGTCATGAAAGCTGCAGCAAAGGAAATAAGTTTCAAAACTCCTAACTACTGAACTGTCTATATACAGCAGAGCTAGGGTATTTCAGATGTTGCTATGCTATAACCCCAGCATCCAGACAGAATAAGGCCAATGGTATTGTTGAACAATACCGGTCTGGTTCAGTGGTTAAGGCACAAGGCTAGAAACTAGAAAATGAATTCTGCTGCCGACAAAATCAGGCTCAGGCAACAAGTTGATCGGTCAATTCCTGTCACAACCAATGGATCAAAACTTGATCCAAAAAAACCCTAGTACTTATTCTTCTTGTGCCATTATCTGTCATCTGACATTGGCAATCATGTTGGTGATCCTATTTTTATCAACAGCTGCATGAAAAAGTGCTGCTGGGTTTTGTCCAAACCAGTTGGACAAACTACTGAAATCAACTACTGACAACTACTGAAATCAATTGCTATTGAGAGTGCATATATATATATATCCGAGAATGTATTTTAAGCAATTAAATTCAAATGCACCATAAACAATGAGCAAGTCTCAATTTCATGTATGTTTCCAAGATGGTTCAGCTAGGGGGAGTTGCATAATATACTAAATCATAAATTAACCACTTTGAGTCAAAGGGTACCTGCTGAGAGTAATATAATTAGCTTTTTATGGTTTAGGGTGAATCTTCCACAAATAGACAAAAATAGGGAAAATTTAAATATTTAGGACAAATGATGCAGAAGAAGAAATGCCAAATACTTCATACACAACAGAAGATTCAAAGGAAATTTAGAGCTGGAAGTGATGTACGTTCAGGCTAAAAAAATCTACATAAATTATTGGGGAAAAGTAGTGTTTTGGACAGTATTACAAAGTGTGACTCTTCCAACAGGAGACATCAGAAATAACTGTTGCCTATACTGTACAGTATATACCAACAACGTGCAGAAAAATTTTCTGTGAGTTCTGCTTTACAGTGTTTATTATGCATGATTTTGAATTATAGCTTTTATTTTACAGATGAGTCTGTATAGTATTAACACCTGGATGGGAAGATCCATGTTCAAGTCCATCCTCTGCCACAGAAACTCTCAAAGAACAACTTAACTCCGACGGTTGAGGGGGAAATGGGAGAAAGCGCTACCTCAGAGGTCTTCAAACTTGGCAGCTATGCTGGCTGGAGAATTCTGGGAGTCTTAAAGCTGCGAAGTTTGAAGACCTCTGCGCTAGGTATATCTTCCTGAGCTCCCGAAAGTCAAGACTAGATATGCATGTAATCAAACGTCTTTCTTCATCCTTACCAATTTCCTACCTTACCAACTTATTTTCATTTCCCTACTAGCGAATCATTCTTCTGAACTTTGGTGTTGCTGCCACAAGGCGCTTAAGGTGCAGGTGCCGTTTGCCTAATCCTAAATTTCTGACGGAAGGCCAGGCTCGTGCGGGCAGAGCCTCAGAGAGCACGTGTTATCTTTTCCTTCGACAGTGCTTCACACATGGCTGCGAGGTAGCTCTTCCCACCCTTCCCTCTGGAAGCCCGCCTCGGCGGCCGGCTAACTCGCCGGGCTGCGCTCGAAGCCGCGCCAGGGAGGCGGTCGGTGGGCGGGGCTGACTCACGTACTCTGCACCTGCAGGTCCATCTCGCGCATCTCGGTGAACCTGTCGCGGAGATCCATGGGAAGTTGTTCGATCACTGCAGGGAGGGA
>JANHFM010004695.1:333739-345460 GCA_032468115.1 Grayia smithii | reverse complement strand
GTTGTTTTTATTGTAAGCCGCCCCGAGTCCTTCGGGAGAGGGGGCGGCATATAAATGCAATTAATAAATAAATAAATTGCTTAATAGACATGACCAGGAAAGCCAACTTGATAAGATCTTACAGAACATGAGAACCATGCCACAGCTAATACATCAAATAAACTTGCACAAGGCCTTCCTGGTCTCTGGTTTGACCTGTACTTCAAGAAGAAGCTATGAGCCCAGATGCCCATTAGTGGTGGCTAATGTTTTTGCCATTGCTTGCCAGGAGTGTCTGTGTGTGTGTGTTGCATATGCGCCTCCGCATGCACGTGTGACCCTCCCCCTCCCCCCATACTCCTGGCATGAGTCGGGGAGGGCAAAAAAGGCCTTCCCCATGCCCCCCGGAGGTCCTCCGGAGGCAGGAAATGGCCTGTGGGGAAGGCCGTTTTCACCCTCCCCAAGCTCCTAGAAAGGCTCTGGAGCCTAGGGAGAGAAAAAAATGGGCCTCCCCCCTCCAAGGCCCTCCAGAGGCAGGAAACAACCTGTTTCCCTACTTCCAGTGGGCCCAAAAGCCCTGAAAATTAGCTGGCCAGCGCGCACATGCACGCTGGAGTTGAACTTGCATGCCCTCCGATATGGCTACGTGTGCCACCTGTGGCACGCATGCCATAGGTTCACCATCATGGCCCTAGCCAATTGGAATAGTGTATTCCCATTCAGGGCCAAAATATAAGATCCCCAGCATCAGGATGCCCAAACATTCATCATTCACCATTGAGTCTAAGCTTGTTCTTCCTCATCTAATCTTCATCCCCTAAAGGCCTGAAATGAAATGTATAACTGAGTATCATCATTGTAATTAAATAAGAGGGTGATAAATTTGATTCCCCCAGGTATACCACAAATCAGAAGTACTTTTTAAACCAACATTGGCTGAACTGGCTATGAAGGAGCTCCTTACTCCTCAAAGTTGATCCAGAAGGATCCTTCCAAGCTCATCGTGCTACTCTGGGGATTACACAGCCAGTTTGAAAGGGTTGAGAGGCATTGGTTTAAATTTTTTACCATCTGTTGTAGCACAAGGGTTTTTGTATTTTTGTTCATGAAAACCATTAGAAGGGTGTACACAAATCTATGAAGAAAAATGCATGATCCCTTAGAGAAGAATGGCAGCAGATTTCTTTTTTTAATTGAAGGTATTTTGTTTCCTCATGATTCATAGAAGTTCAGAGTCTAGGATATTTAGCTATTGGTCATCTTGAAAGCAGCAAGGTTTAATAGTGATCAGCTGATATTTTTGCAAGCTCTTGATATACTCATATATTGATAACCTATTATTATGTTGTTAGGATTGGCATAGATTGCAAAACAGAAGACAGTTTGAAAATATTTTGACTATCTTTCAATGCGTATTATAATGTAGAAAAGGGATAAGGGAAAAATACTAGTCTTGGAATTTTTTTTATGACTGTATTGTATTCCTGACTAAATTATTTATAAAATAGCTGTATCAGTTTTCATTCATTATGTCTTAGTTATTCATTAACCTAAAGTATATTTTAAATCCAAGAAAAAATATATTTGGCTCTCTGTAATTTTCTAAGAAATGGTTTATATAGTAAATGTATTTTCACTCAATATATATATTCTCTCTCTCTCTCTCTCCCTCTGTGTGTGTGTGTGTGTATGTGTTAACATCTCCTTCCGTACGCTGTCACTCATGCTCTTTAATTGTTTATTTTATTTGTTTATGTTCAAAAACAAAATGAAATAAATCAGAAATAATGCAAGAAAGTAAAATAATCAATCAGAAAAGCTTCAGGAATGTACCTGTAAATACAGAAGTGCTTTGACCACATCAAGAGACAGATACTGAAGTTTTGCATGTGGAGATCACATCCCAATTCCTCTGAAGTAAAAGCAGAATCAATATTAAGGCTATGATACTCTCATTATTCCCCTTACCAATGTACCGGATCTTCCCTCTGGAACATGGAATCATCCAAGACTGGAAGTCTTGAAAACTTCAACATCAGCCCTGAAATGATATTCAGGAGCTTGTGAAGGGCCACTGCTAAGCAGCTAGGTCACAAGTGTAAAACTCGCCATGTCATGTTGATGTCATGTGACGTATCACATTTTTTGTCTTCATGGAGCTGGGGTGAGAGTGGCCTATGCAGGATTCATCCAGCCAGTGGGACACCAGTTTGACACCCCTGAGTTGCTAGGCCAAGAGTTGGCAACTATGGCAACTTTACGACCTGTGGGCTTCACCTCCCAGAATTCCTGAACCAGCATGGCTGGCTTAGGAATTCTGAGAGTTGAAGTCCACAGGTTGTCAAGTTGCCAACCCCTGAGCTAGAGGGATGAACACCAGCAACATTTCTAATTTGCCTTTATGGTCCAGTTCCATGCAAAGGCATTAGCATCCACTAATTATTTTTGTTACCAAAAATGGAATGATACAATTAGAAGATGAGATATTGAAGTAATAATGATGTTAATATCTGCACACTAGTACAGTTCAAATTAAATTGATTGTCTTAAAAGTGAAGACCGAATGAGTTCTTCATATATCCCTAAATAGCACCAACTATTTTAGGCTCTTGTAAAGCCAGTTCATATTCTAATATTCATTATATCTAATGGTCTAACTCAGCTCTCTTCAATTTGGTGACTTTCAGATGCACTGGGTTTCAACTCTCATCTTCCCTAGCCAAAGTTGCCCAGCTTAGATCTTTATATTTTTGATTTCCCACTTTATATTTCCCACTGCTCTGTTTACAGGAGCCTCTGAGGTCCACGATTTACTGACTTTTAAAATTTATCTTGATTTGTTTCTTTATTGCTCTAACAAGAAAGATTTTATTTTTACAGTATCAAAAACAGGACATACAGGAAGGAAAAACTTACTGTTGATATAAGCAGAGCGAACATATTTCATTTTCAGCTACATTGTAGTACTAATGAAATGTTCCTTTGAAAATTTGTATTCAGTTATATCTAGCTTGCAAAAATCTCTCTTTGTGTTTTCTTTTTGTTCTTTTATCCTCTTTTTCCTCCTGATGGTGCTATCAAAAACCCTGTTAAAATAAAATAAATACATTTTAAGACCACATATCAGAATCCACTACTCACATCAGCTATTATTCTCAGTCCATCATGTCTTCTCAATATAGTCAGTAAGAGTATATTCATACTGAAAGAAGGTTTATGTCTTCTGGCCTTTATGAACTATATTACTAATCCACACCAGAAAGTCTGCAGGAAAAACATATATTTTCAGTCCATTTCATAGGAATATGGAACATTCTTAGCAACTGTGAAATTGCATTACAGTAGATGAGTGACTCACAGACACTGGAATTGCTTAGTATCCTCCAAAGTTATGGGACAGATGTAATTTGCTTACTTTATTACTGAGCCTGGCTCATAAATGAATCAAACCACAAAACAGTACCCTTGTGAGGTTTTTAGCTGAACTTGACTAAAGAATGTCTTTCCTCTGAAAATATAATATTTACTTTCTGGCAGAGAATAGAAGAATAGTATTTTAATCTAAGGAAATTAGATTATCATGATGGTGTTAAAATGATTCTTTTTAGACAAAATGCTAGAACTAGTTATAGAAAAAATTGTCTAGTCTCTCCATGCTTTATGAATGTGACTGATTTTACCATTTTTGGCCTGCATTTGAGAACCACAATAAAAAAAAAAATGAGTGTTGATTTCAGCAATCTTTTGGATTGCTGCCAAAATCCTCTAAATCACTTTAGAAGAATACACAAGAATTAAAGAATTTTTTTTCACCAAAGACCTTGACATATGGCTATGAAGCTGTTTGTGAAAACTGTAGCCACTAACACTGTGTAGTAACTATTCCTCTATGACCACAGATTATTTTAGCTAGCTGAAATCTATGTTAAAGTCCACATTTGATTTATGCTCGCAGAAATCAGTTTTGAAATAATGTTATTTTCTATAGCAAGGATGCTCCATTTCTGCATTTTTCACAGACTCAGACTTTAGGGACCAACTATGTATTTATTGCACTTTTGATTGCATCCCCTTAAAGATAGTCATGTATTATGTTATTAATACTTGTGGTTGGCAACCAAAATGGCCATCCTATGCAAAGTGCTTCAATTTAGACAGGCTCCACAGACTACAGAGGGGACCATAATATACTAATTTTTTTCTTGCAGTGAGTGGTATTATACATCATGTTTACCAATATGTAACTTTTTATTACATCTCTCATCCTAATTAGTGACAATGCAGTTACATGCATGTTCAATCAATGAACTCAATAGCACTAGTTCCTAACTATAGAAAGATAGGTTTGCAGAGGTAGAGAAGCAATTATTAAAAAAGAAATTTGATAACATAGGAGTTTCCTGTGACTAAAGCTATAGTCCTACACACTCTTATCAGGGAACAGGTCTCACTGCACTCAAAGGAATTACTTCTAAGCAAATGCAAAGAGGATTTCACTGAAACTTTCTTCCTTTTCTACCCTAAAGGAATGGGAGAATTGTTGTGATAATCTGTTTTATGGAGAAATTGTCCTATAAACCTATTTTTAGACTTAAATCTTTAGAAAGTTGGTTAGAAAACAAATCCCTACATTAGTGATATGGAATGATAAACATGTATTAAGTTTCAGTGTATTAAGTACATTTTTACTGACTTCTTTTAGCAAGGGTTCTTGGATTTTCTTAAGGTTGTCATTCAGGCCATGCTTTCTTTTCCCTTCACAGTTCGTTTTATCTGTAGAAGACCTCTACCCATTTCACCTCTGGCCAAATACAGCCAATCAATATCACTTTATGGGTGCAAAGCATGGTGCATTGTCATTAGTTTTCTTGTCTTTCGATCTAAACTATGAAGTTCCACCTGGGTCCAATCAACTATTCCTGCTGTATATAACGTAATGGGGACTGTCCAGGTATTAATTGTTAAAATGGAAATATTTCCATTTAGCTTTGATTTTAGCTTTGATTTTAGTTTTGATAGGTTTGATATATTTGTAGAAATATTTTCTTTGACTTGATTCTGTAATAAATCAGAAAGGTCAAATATTCCCAAATATTCATAGCCTTCTTTTGATGTTGCATCTTTTTTCAAATCTTCATTGTTAAACTATATGATATTGTCTTCAATAACTTTGTCTGCCTTTATGGCTATGCTCATAGATGCCAACTATCTTTACTAATTTTTTTTGCGGTGTTAAATAAGGAATCTAATTCAGCCTTTGTTTTTCCAAATAATTTAAATCATCCATGTAGAGTAAACATGAAATTTTAAATTCTTTTTTGGCCAATTCATACCCACAGGTTTGTCATCTTCAAAACTGTTGACAATAGGGTCATTGATAATATAAAGAGTAAAGGTGATAATGAGTCACCTTGGAAAATTACACATTTGATTTCAACTTCTAACCCTTCCCCATTAACCATCAGCTTTGTTCACCTAAACTTCATTGAAATATTCATAAATTGCCAAATGTTTCTGCTGATTTCAAACATTTTGAGACATTTCTCAATCCAACTATATGAAATAGAACTGAATGCTTTTTATAATCTATCCAAGCCATAAACAAATTTGTTCTTTTTTTCCCTTCAAATTCTTTAAAATCAATTTGTTCAATTAATAACTGGTTCTTTGTTCCTCTAGAATTTTTGCAACGCCCGTTAAATCTGATTTGTCATCATAGCTTGCATGTTGTTGACAAACAGCTTATGGGTTTGTAGTTTCCAGGCTCAGTTCCCTTCTCCTTCTGAATTAGGAATGTCAACCAGTTATTAGCCATTTTTTGTTTCCTGGTGCTTACAATATCCTATCTGACAACCTCAAGTGTAGATCAGGGGTGAAATACAGCAGGTTCTGACAGGTTCTGGAGAACCGGTAGCGGAAATTTTGAGTAGTTTGGAGAACTGGCAAATGCCACCTCTGTCTGGCCCCAGAGTGGGGAGGGAATGAGGATTTTGCAGTATCTTTCCCCTGCCACATCCACCAAGCCACACACTACACCCACCAAGCCACACCACATAACCAGAAGTAAAATATTTTGAATTTCACCAATGATGTAGATATGTTAATGATTTTAGGCAGAATCCATGAAGCTCATCTGCTTCAGGAACACTCACGTTTTTGTACTTGTCTGATTGCTTTTGTATTATTTTTTTCAGTTATTCTAAAGCCTTTCACACTCAGTACTTTCACTGTATTTTCAACTTGCTTGATCCATATTGCATTCTTGTTGTGACATCTGTTGTTTTCCCACAAACATTTCCATAATTTTAGGGTGTCATCTTTGTCAGGCTGTTCATTATTTGTGGTCAGTCCTTTCTCATTTTCAAGGGTTTCATAGAATTGATGCTGATTTGCTCTAAACTACAAATTTCACTGGAACTGAATTATTCGATTGTCACATTGCAATTCCTTTACTTTCCAGGTTTTACTTCCCCCACAGATTAGTTTTGATTGTTTTATTTTTCAAGTTTTTTGCCTCAAAGTTTTCAAATTGCTCAAAGTTATATGAATTTTCTATTTCTTCAATTCCGATCACATTTTCAAACACATTTATGTTTTCTTAATAATTTCATTCCTTAGTATTTTAAGCCCCAATTCTTATGTGGTTACATACATTGTCTACTTTGTTTGGACCAATATTGCAGATGGAATTATTTTAACAACTTCATTAATACTTTTCACAGTTTTAGAGTTCTCTTGTTAATTTAATTCAATTTTCTTTCAGCTCTTTCATTTGGTCATTGATTTCCCTGTTCTTGATTAACAGCTAGTATGTGCAATTCTTTAACAAAGTCAGTGTTTTGTCCTTGTTTTTCTTTTCTTTTTTTAAATTATTTTTTATATTTTGTCCTTGTTTTTCATTAACATCAATTGTCTCTTTACTTTCTATTGTTGCTTACTCTGTAAATTGGTATTGTTGTTGTTATTATTATTATTTCTGAATAATCTGGATTTTGAATTTTTTTCAATTGCTTTCCATTCAGCATTGGTGAAATACTTGTATTTGCTTTTAGTCCATAAGTCTCTGATCATCCACATTTCAATGCTTCTGATTGGTAGAAATAATTGAGTAGTTTTCTTCTTTGACCAAATTTTTCACTTCTGATTGCCTTCTAGTAGCATATCAGCTCCATGTACTAGTTGCCTAGCAGAGAGAGCTGAGTCTTGTACTGTTGCCTGCATTAACACAACTCCTGTTAATGCAGGCAACAGTTGATTCAGCATAAAATTCAATTTCTCACCATATTGAATGTGTCTTTGGTCTGACTCTTCAGGCAAGACCTGTGTGGTATGATTGCACTTGTACAGTATAGCCCTTAGCATCACTAGAGCATCCAGGCCCCTCAAAAGTACTGCTCCTTTGACGGGTAATATATTATTATAGTCAGCCAGATGTTTGGACTAGATTTGGAATTTTTATCCACCTGACCAAGTCCTTCTTAAGGACCTGGGATAGATGTTGAAGTTTGATGATGTTAAAGGTATATTATCATTTGTCACATAGTCAGCCAGATCTTTAGACTGGATTTGACATTTTTATTTTTATATGCTGCCTGATTCTCAGGGATTTTTTTGGGGTAGGTGGGTGGGTGGGTTACATTTATGAACCACAAAAACAAATACAAATAAGAAGAAACAAAAAATGTAGAGATGATAGAATAACAACTGGGTCAAAAAGGCTAAAAGAAGGCTAAAAGAAGAGTTCAAGGCTAAAAGAAGGGTCCGTACATACACTAACAAAACTTTTACTTAAAGAAGTTTTAAAACAGTAAAAAACTATTCAAATTTTGAAATAGAAAATAAATAAAATTAAATAAGTGAAAATACCTTACAGAAAGGTACAGAAATACAGAAGAGAAAAGGAAAGGAAAGAAAAAAAAAGAAAAGAAGAGAAAAGGAAAAAGTGGCTTTCGGTCTTCTTAGAAGCAGTAATAAGTACATTTGACCTTCTCTCTTTAAGGTTACATCATAATTTCCTCCCTTTCATATTCTACTCTTTTTAATCACCAGGCAAAGAGCAAGATTTTTAGGAGCCTTTGAAACACCAGCAGGTTGTCACTGTTTTTTTCTAGAATGTTTTTTTCCAATTTCTCAATTTTAGTGAAGACTTGAGATTTCCTAATAATCTTCCATCTAAATAAAAACCAGGTCCAACCTTGCATAGCTTTTCAAAATCAGTTAGGGTGAGCTACATGCTGCCAACTGCAAAGGATGTATTCTTTCTCCTGTTCTCTCTCATACCTTGTTAATACAGCTCATCTGAATTATACAAGGTAAGTCTGGAAATCATGACTATGGGTCTCAACATCAAAAAACCTAGCCTTTTGCTTGAAGGTTTAAAGTTCTAAATATGGGATTACTGCATAGCTATTGTATTACATACAACATATACCAGGCTAGTTAAGAAATTCTAATAAAATATATTATAATGTTGAAGCCATTTAGCTATCTTTGCAGAATGTTATATCTCCCGGGTGACATACACCAAATGGATGGTCACCTTTTCCTGGTTCACTGAAGCCTTTGGTACATTTAAGGCACGTGCTAGAGGAAAGTGCCCAGATCACTTCAAAGAGATTAATCAGAGGAGCATAACAAGACATTGCTTTGCTAACTGCTTTAAGTCTATCTTTGTCTACAAAGTACAGTGATCTCCTCTTTGATCCTACAAAGATAGAATCAAGTGCTCTATACATAGTACTGCGATGCAAACTGAGGAGTGATTTGAAAGTGAAACATATCATAGAGTTATATAAGGCATCCAAACATTGCAGGAATGAGACGGATGCTTTCAACAATATCCTAGTAGACTGGCTTTTCATTTCACCATGGCTCAGATTCAGGGAAACTGTTAGCCATAAAATGGCATGAATAAAAAATGAACTATAAAGGCATGAGCAAACAACTGCATCTTTCAAACTCTGAACTAGAAATATTCAAAGATTTGGCTTCCTTGCATCATTCCCATGACCACATTTTATCAGTCTATCAATTTTTTTCCCAATAAGTCATCCATAGACCATAAATTTATTTATTTATTAATTTATTATTAATTTATTTTTTTATTAAAAAGTTTTTTATTATATACAAACGTTAAAACAGACATAAAAAGACAAATACATACATACAGTGGACGTAGCCAGACTTCTGCGGTGTATACATCACCCAATTGTTCAAATATCCTACTAGTAATGTTATATGCGGTAATCATTCTTAATATAATTGTAATAATGAACACGAAGATCATTTCCTATAATCTTCTATATATATTTACATTGTCCGATTCATTTCGTCGTTACACCTTGATGTTTCTTGCCGTGATTCCTTCTTTCAAGCCAAGCATAACATTTTTGCCAAATTTTATAAAAAGATGAGTCTGTTTTGTCTTTCATTTCAATGTTTAATCTGTCCATCTCTGCACAGAAGTAAATTTTTTGTATGATATCGCCCTCTGACGGGACTTCCCTGTTTTTCCACTTCTCTGCAAAGGCTATTCTCGCAGCCGTCAGGAAGTGAAGTGCAAAATATCTTTCATCTTTAGTATAATTATGTTTTGTTATACCTAATAGGAAGAATTCAGGTCTTATCTCAGTCGAAATTTCCAATATCTCTTCAAGCCATTTTTTAATTAAACACCAAAAATTTTGAGTCTTTGGACATTCCCACCACATATGGTAAAAAGATCCTATGTCATGTCCACATTTCCAACATTGTGGGGAAATTGTTTTGTTCATTTTTGCCAGCTTTGTTGGTGATATATGCCAACGGTAAAACGTTTTGTAAAGGTTTTCTTTGTACAGGCCGCCAATGTTATTCTAAAATTAGTATCCCACAGTTTTAGCCATTCATCCAATTCAATGTTATATCCAAACCATTTACTCCAAACCAGCATTGTTTCTTTTACTTGATCTTCATACATGTCCCTTTCGAGGAGGTAATGATAAAATCTTTTAATCTCTCTGCCTTCTGTCTTAATTAGAATTTTGTCCAATGCCGAATCTTTAAGTTGTATACCTCCCTTCTTTTTTTCTTCTTGGATTTTGGAGTGAATTTGGAGAAATTCCCACCATTCCAGATCAATATCTTCCTCTAAGCTCATTTCTCAATTTCAGTTCCCCTTTGTCATCCAAAAGTGTCTTGTACGTAATAACTTTTCCAGACTTTTTAAAATTAGGGTGAATGATTACATCTTGTGGAGAGACCCAACTAGGTGTTTGTAAATAATTTGTTTTTGTGTAAAAATCCAAGTATCTAATAAAGCCTTCCTAATCAAATGTCTTTTGAAGTATTGGTGGCCTTTGTGTTCCTCTCCCCATAGGATCGCGTGCCAGTCAGTTTGCAAATCATGGCCTTCCAGGGCTAGTAGTCTCCGATTTTTTAATTGAATCCATTCCTTTATCCAAACTAAAGCTGCTGCCTGTTTATATTTCTGCCAATCTGGGAGGCCAAAGCCTCCTCTTGCATCTTGCAGCAGTTTTAGTTTTATCCTAGGTTTTTTCTTCTGCCAAATAAAAGCTGTTATAATTTTGTTAAGATTAGTGAAGAAATCTTTTTTAAGTGTAATTGGAATGCACTGGAACAGGAACAAATTTTTTGGGAGAACATTCATTTTAATAGAAGTTATCCTTCCGAGGAACGACAGCGTAATTTAGACCACTTTTCCAAATCCTGCCCAATCTGTTCAATGACCCTATCATAATTATCTTTTTGCAAATTAGAGCATCTGCTCGTTAAATTTATGCCCAAATATTTTTATTTATCTGAATTTTTAAATTTGATTCTAATTCCATCTTGTCGACCTCTGTCATATTTTTAGTTAACATTGATGTTTTTTCTATGTTAATTTTCAGCCTTGCAACCTCCCCGTAGTCTGCCAATACTTGCAAAAGAGGTTCCCCAGAGTGTTTTGGTTCTTCCAAAATAAAGACTAGGTCGTCCGCATACACCTGTAGCTAGTATGTTTCTTTCCTTAAATTCAAACCCTTAATCTCTTTACCTTCTCGAATGTTCCTATTTAAAACTTCTAAGGTGAGAATAAATAGTAGGGGCAATAGCGGACAACCCTGTCTGGTGCCTTTTTCAATTGGGAATTTATGTGTCACATTTCCATTAATTATCACACTAGCCTCTTGTTTGGAGTTTGGATCATCTTAGTAAATTTATCACCAAAATTCATAATCTTTAATTGTTGCAAAATCAATGTACATTATCAAACGCTTTTTGAGCATTGAGGAAAACCAATGCCAGTTGCTTTTCATTGTGGGACTCATAGTACTCCAGTACGTTTAATATCATTCTAAAGTTGTCTCTGAGATTTCTACCTGGCAAAAACCCGTTTTGGTCTGGATGAATGAAATAATTTAGGTAAATTTTAAGTCTGTTTGCCATTATGGACATGAAAATTTTGTAATCCGAATTCAGTAATGAAATTGGTCTATAATTCCTAATGTGAGATAAATCTGCATACCCTCAAAATCTCCCCCTTGAGACACAATGGAGCATTCCTACCACCCCCACCCCCCATGCAGTGGCCCCTCCTTCTCTAACTCAACAATCAGGAGCTCAGGCTCCCCCTAGAGGCCAACCTTAACTGCAACTTGGGCCCCCCTCGGCTTGCCGGCTCAGCAGCAAACATTGCAACAACTACAGAGCCATCCTGCTGGGGCCCCGATGCAACAACCAGCAAGAGCCCACACCCCACCA
>JANHFM010004695.1:299751-315132 GCA_032468115.1 Grayia smithii | reverse complement strand
TGTACACCGAGAGAGTATGCACCAAGACAAATTCCTTGTGTGTCCAATCACACTTGGCCAATAAAGAATTCTATTGTCTATTATTATCTATTAAGAAATGTCCCCTCAGCGAGGCCTCTTTCTAAGGGTCCTATAACAAAGGAAGATTTATTCTAACACAACATTGTAACATATTGGTCAGCATGTTCTCCAACTATCTTAAAGCAGAATAATGTCTAACAAATTTAACAGAACAGCAGAGCTGGAAGGGATTCTACACGTCATCCAGTCCAATCCCCTGCCTAAGCAAAATTGAATCTTTACTTATATGCATTTCTTAACCTATATATCTACATACTATTTTATTTTTGAATTTTCTCATATCTTACATAAGGATTCTGTTTTCTTTAAACCTAGCATTTAGACATTATTTATAGGATCATTTGCCACAGGAAAAAGCTTCCTTTAGAGCAGTGGTTCCCAACCTTTTGTTGGCCATGCCCCAACTAAGCATCTCTAAAATCCTGATGCCACCCCCCCCCCCCGACATATAATACTTACTATTCAAAAAGTGAACTCCTACTCACGCGGAGGAAGCCTAAAAGTTCCTAAAAGTTGTTTAACTTGGTTTAAACAAAGTTCCAAACTGCCCCCATTAAAAATCAAATTGCCCCACTGTAGGGCGCAGGGCCCATGTTGGGAACCACTGGTTTAGAGGGATAATCATAAACAACTGTGAGTCTTAAAACAACTTAATCACTTATTAGCACAAATGTTTTTATGGTCTAGAACCTCTACAATTCAAATAGCAAATTTAGAATGGCTTGATAATCCCTTATTATCACTGTAGTGTTTATTTGTCATAATTTAAACTGTTTCACAGGTTTTTTTCTTTATGTTCTTATGACAGGTAACGCCTATTACCTGCAATCCCCCTCCCCTGAATCTGGTATTTTCCAGATGCGTTTGGACTCCATTTTTCAGATTTCCCAACCTGTGTGGCCAATGCTGATGAAATCTATACATTGACTTCATTGTATTGACTGGTTTTTACTTCTATAAGTAGTTTAAAATTATATTATAATATAATTATAATATAAAAAATATAATATAGTATAATATTATAATATTATACAGTGGAACTACTATATAATAGTAGTGTGTATGTGGAAAGCTATTTATATATGTTTGATCTCCAGCACTCTAGCTACCGTGTTTCCCCCAAAATAAGACCCTGTCTTATATTTTTTGAACCCTGAAATAAGCACTTGGCCTTATTGCCATGTGCTCAAAAGCCCGATTGGGCTTTTTATCAGGGAATGTCTTATTATGGGGGAAACAGGGTAGCATGAGGTACACAGTATTCTCTCCTCGTATTTTCCTCACAAGAACAACCTTACATAGTGGCCTGAGTAAGAGTGACTGTTCAAAAGTTAACCAAGTTGATGTTAGTGCCTAAGGGGAGACTAGAACTCATAGATTTCCAGTTTCTGGCCCAGCACTATGTTAAACTGATTCTCAGTTTTTAAATGAATTTAAATTTTTTTAAAGAAAAAATATAAAAAACATTTGATATAAGCAACACACTCATAGGAAAATCATGCCATCCTAATCAGCTTGACCCCCTATACCCCACATTTCTTCTGCATATAGTTAACAAAATTTGCAGACATTTTAAAACAATGAAATAAAATTGGAGCTTGTCTTGTACTTTTCAGAATAGTAATTTCTAATATTATTTTCCAGTTGTTTTTTGTTTTTGTTTGAAAAATCAATTTTGTAGATATATGTTTGGATATGTAATATACAAAAGTATAGTTTATTCAGACAATACTCATACATTTTTGGATTGAATTTACTTTAAATTAGTAAATTTAGTCTCAATTTCTGTTATAGACAGATCTACAAACTACCGTAATAAAATCTAAATAATACAAGGGAAAAAAGTTAACAAAAAGAATAAGCCATCAACACTGAAGTATATTAAAACCATTTTTACTCTTTGCTGTATTTTGTTACTACATTGCTTTTCAGAAAAAGAGAATTAACAAAAATCAGAGAACAAGTTTGCCACGTGAAATGTAAATCTAAAAGGCTATCAGTATCCACAGTTCTTTGTTTTCCATTTGCTTTAACCATTTCCTGGACTTCTGAAAAAGGAAGACTTGTCAGAGCAGGATTTTCAAACTGTGTTCCATGGAACTATGGAGTCCCATGAGAGTTTGATAAGATTCTGTGAGAAATTAAGGGAGAAAATTTACTTAAATTCAGCCAAATATTGGTTACTAGACCTTTGACTCTTGATCAGGGGTTATGAGAGATTTTTAAATTATAGCTTCTGCAACCTGAAAAAAATTGAAAACTCCTCTATTAGGGCTCAGAGGGGTTTTTTGGTATGAACATTCGTAAAGATTAATTTCTTTCGTATCTTGTCATCTTATATATAATTTGAAACATACTAGGAAGTATTTGTGATCCAGTTTCTTTTAAAAATAAATTTTTTCAATTAAATTGTTTGGGAATAGCTTTTTAGTTTCTTCCATTCATATCTTTATATCTAATGCCATATAAATGAAAAATAAGACGAACAGAAAATATTTCCTTCATTCACCCTTGATCATATTTGCTGAAAAAGTCTGCTGGATTACTTGACCACTGTAATCTTAGTGTGTCAGGTAAAAGTTTAAAGAACTAAGAACTTCATATTTCAAAAGTTAGAATGTGATTTATATTATAAGAACACTTTTTGATAATTTATTCTTGAGGTACTGTTGGGTTTATCTTTTTATTTGGGAGGTAAACTGAATTGTTTTAAATCCTCTGATTTTGCATAAGAGAAACATGTTCTGTGTGTGCGTATGTATGTGTGTGTATGTGGTAATGTTTATTTATCAATCAACTTTTGTTTCCATTTTAAAAAATAACAGTTTACTGGAAGAAATTTCTTTTCCCAAATGCAAACTTCCTTTCTCATTCTTGCAAAATTGGTCCAGATGCTTGAGGAATTTGTGTAACATTTTGACAGGAGAGTAGAGACATACTAATGGGAAGGAATATCATATGTTACTTCAGTTGTACAACTAGCGGTTTGGATTCTTTGAAGATTTATAGTGTACTGGGTTCAAATCACAATAAATTATATCTGTTAGTCTAAAAGCCTACTGCAAACAGTGGGAAAAAATAGGTATTGTCACACATTAAAAATTGGAATTAAGTATATAGACAACTAATGGGAAAAAACTATTCTTGCAAATTTACTGAGTAAATGTTGATGAAAGCTCTGACAACTTTTGGATAATTCGTATTTTTGCTTTATTTCTTTAGCTTGACAAAGATGATATGGTATATATGGAGGCATATGACAAGCTCTTGGAATCATGGCTTACCTTGGTACAAGATGATAAACATTTCCACAAAGGCTTCTTTACTCAGCATGCTGTTCAGGTTTTTAATTCTTACATCCAGTGCCACTTAGCTGCTCCTGATGGTACAAGGAATTTGGTAAGTTCTAGAGGCAATTATGAAAATCTTGAGAAGTGGAATAATTAAAAAGGTGATTTATTTAAACATAAACATGAATAAGGTATTGACCAAGATTCATGCTAAACCTGTGTGTGTGTGTGTGTGTGTGTGTGAGAGAGAGAGAGAGAGAGAGAGAGAGAGAGAGAGAAAGATACGGTAAGTGTAGTTCTCTCAGCCCCAATTTTGCTGTCTGTTCAATAGAAGTAAATGTATTTATCTTTACAGTACTACACAATAGGTTTCAAATACAGTAATTTCTATTTAAAAAGTCTTTTTAAAATGTCAAAGACAAGGTGACAAGTCTAATGTCCTCCAGTTTTCTTGATTTGTTACGTATAATTCTGAGAAACCAGAGTTTAACTATACTGGTATAATGATCACTATTTATCTATCAGTCTTGGATTATTGAAATTGGATTTAATGATAAATTCTAACATTCCTCTTGGGCGGGGAGATCACATTGTGATTGAGGACTCTCAATGCTCAGTGACTAGGTTGATGATGGCCAAAGTGCCATAATTTCATAATTAAGGCCTTTGAGTTTGTGACTAGATAATTCTGGCATAATTTGTTTGTGCAGATAATTCATTAATTTCTCTGAGATAAGTTCATCCCCATGCCTGTTTACTTAGAAGCCACAGCTGACACTACAAAAACTTCTGGTTTGTTCAATATCAAAGCAGCAGCTAGTGTTTTTCAAACAAGAAGCGCTTTCCTTAGACAGCTGTGGCATTGCAGCTATTAAGAACATTATTGGGTGGTGGGATCAAGGGAAGAAGATTGAAAGAGCCTCAGAAGATGAAAGTATGTCTTGGTTTTAGTTTCTAGTACCCTTGCTAAGATATCTGCAATGATTTTAGATGGGATTTCAAAGTTTTTTTGTGCGTGCATGCTGTGGGGAAAAAAACTGATTTACCCCAGTTGAAAAATATGGTAATTGTGAGTTGATAATTAAAAATAATTACTTACTCTTGATTCTGTTTTGCACTAATCAGCTTCATTATTAAAAACTAATGCATTCAACAACGAACAATACTGTTTTGTATGTTTTTAGCACTACTGCAGAGTGCTATTGCAGAAGTCTTGGTTAATGTTAAAGTATTTTTGGTTAATGTCCATATTTGGAAAGCTAGGAGTAGGTGGTGGTGCCAAGACTGCCTTGGGAGAGGCTTGCCTGTTTAAAATACAGCTGTCACCATAAGTACAACTGCCACAAATCAGTGAATTCTGGGGGATGACATGGGATAAGTCAGAGGACCTGTTAATTAAGGGTGTTAGTGCTACTGTTGATGATAATGATATGCTCTCAAGTATATCATGAAATAGAAGTATGAATCTTATTTTTGACCACTGGAATGATGAAATCACGAGCATTTATGTCCTCTGTATTTTCGGCGACTGGCTCAGTTTCTGCAAATGCTTAAGTCCCCAAAGAAGCTGTAGTCCAAGCTGTACTTTTACAGAATTGTAAATGAACCATACATTAGCAGCCTCCCCTGTCATATGCAGTTTCCTCTTCAGCAGTTGGTCTGAAAATCTACTTTGGGCATTCTATGGAACTCAATATGGTTGACTTCTCACTTGGCTTTGGAAGGCAGCAGTGAGCAGAGTTTGTAAGTTTCATAACAAAATAATAGTGGTGAGCAAAGAAGGAAATGGTTTGTTACAGAAGAGGTTAAAATTTGACCTCTTGGATGTTTTGCAGGGATGTAAGTCAAATGACTGTTATAAAATGAATTGGACTTATTTTTACAACATTTTTATGGCAATTGTTAAGTGAATCCACTGGGTCGATATATGAACAAAAATCAGGGTTGCTGTTTGCTTCAGTTCATTAACTGACCTCTGCCATTATTAAGTGAACCAAGAGAATTTGCAGGGCTCCCCAGTTGGAGCCTTCAGGAGAAAACACTGTTGCTCGCCGATGAGGCATCCATGTGCCTTGGAACTGCAGTGACTCCAGGCACGTGCCCAGATTTAAACTGGGGTATGTGTGTGGGTGAATTTTGAGGACACTAAGAAGAACCTCCAAAGGAAACCACTGCTGCCTGCTCATCAGCTGTTCTACAAACTCTCTACAGTAGTACACACTAATCCTCAAAGCAAAAGCAAACAAACACAGTACAGTAGAATGCAAAGGATCTTTCTCAAGCAATCTCAAACCTCATGCAAACAAACAGTACATAGAAGGCAAAGAAACTTTACAGAACTAAAAGTGCTCCCTGTAGATGCCAGCTAGTATTTCTGCTAGCAATTCCAAAGCAAAATGCAAACAACCACAGTAATAAAAAAAAAGTTTGCAAAATGTATTTACAAACAAGGACCACACTACAATGAAAAAGACAATTTTAAAGTACTTACCAAGACAGCTATAGTCCTCAAGGCAATGAAAGAAGCAAGGGGGACAGCAATGAGAGATTCACTCCTCTAGTCCTCCACCTGGCAGCAGTGAGGAGGAAAAAGAAAAGTAAGCAGCTGCTTGCAAAGACCCTGGGTCTTGGTTGGTCATGTGACCAGGAGAAAAGAAATGTGCCAACCATATGGGCCTCAGAAATCACCTGTTGTAACTGTGGGTGACCAGGGCAGACATAGGACTAAAAATGGCCACTGCTTCAGGAGTGACTGAATCCAGGTGATACAGTATGATTCCAGAGGCTTCTTTTAGGTTGCAATTTCGAACCCATGCCTTAAGTCCACTTTTGGGAGGGCATTCGTAACTTTGAACAGTCATTAAATGGCCCTTCGTACCTTGAAGACTACCTGTAATTAAGAAATATATGGGTGATTTCCCAAGGACTGAGAAAAAAGAACAATTCTTAAAACAGCATAGCTTATGATCTTGGTGCTTGTGTTCACTGTAAATCTTTGATCTCTTTCTGCATGTGCTCTCTTTATTGCATGCTCTTCAGGGTTGTTATTTATAGTTTATTAAGTTGATGTTTTGTGAAAGAACTTTAAAAAAAATATTTTGAGGCATTTTGTACAATAGTTGTACAAAACTCATGTATGGAATTACCTCTTTCTAGATCCAATGTGTACGATTTTATCAATTTGCTTACCAGAACTTAGTGATTGAGTTTAGAAATCATGATAAGCAATGGCTTGCTGTACAAACCATTGAATCCTTATTTACAATTTTCCCACCAGCCTTAAAATGCCTAGAAAATTATATCTCCTTGTCTAATCAACAAAGATAGGTGATACTTTTCCTCAAGATTAATGGATAGGTCAAAAATTGAAGAATCTGAAGAGGCTGCAATGTGCCTCTCTCTGTCCTGTTTGAGTTTGAAACGGTAGCTGCGTCTGGGAGCACAGAGCAGACCATAGTACTGTGAGTCCAAAAGTTACAGTGTAGTGAAACTTGATATTGTGAATATCAAAATCTGTTAAATATTTATATCCCTCCATCCAAATTAAATTTATGTTCTTGATCTGCTATTGATAAGCTCACTATCATTGGTTTACTAGTGGTTGTGTGACAAGCCAAACTGCCACATAATAGCCCCATCTATGAAATTAACATCCCAGAATCCAAAAGCTGATGGATTCCTGTGTCCATGGAGGTGCAAAGTCAAGGATATTATTTCCTAGTGTCAGATATTGGAGGTCTTCTTAATTGTAAGGAATGGGTAGGGGGAGTTCAGCTGTTTTTATTGTATTTTATATTGTGGTTTTATTGGGGTAGTGTAATTGATCGCATTTATTTTTAACTCTTTTTAATCTATTGTTATGTTTTTATTCTGTGAGCTGCCCCGAGTCCTTCAGGAGAGGGGGCGGCATATAAATGCAACAAACAAACAAACAAACAAATAAATAAATAAATAAATAAATAAATAAATAAACAAACAAACCTCCTTGCTGTGTATTGGCTTCCTTATCTGAACAGTTTGAGGCACTGGTTGGGTTGGTAGTGAAGTTCCCCAGACTGATAGTACCAGGGGATTTTAACTTGCTTTCCCAGACCAGGAGTCTATGGTAGCTTGGAAATTTATGACTGCTAGGGCAATAATAGACCTAACTCAGATTATCCAGGATCCCAATAACACATCAACAGTCACGTTAGACTTGTTTTTGTGTTATGGCAGTGGCAACATGATGTGGAGTTGGGGGAAATTACCATAAGTATCCTCCATGGCCAGATCATGGTTTGTTGACCTTGGAGTTCTCTTCAGCCACCTTTGCTTCAGGGAGAAAGGATCTATTTAATTGGTCCCCCTCAGCGGCCCAGTGGACACTTTGGGGATTTAGAGAGAATTTGGAATTGTTCCTGAGGCTGAGATGCAGTTTGACTAAAGTTTTATTTGCTCTTTGAAATAAAAAGGCAGTTTGGGCCTGACTTTGAATTGGAATATGTTGTGATCACCTCAGTTATGCTATGCTGTGGAGTTTTTATGTGTTACTATGGGACTTTTGTTTTGTGTTTTTTAACTGTATGTAGATGTCCAGAGTCACTGTTGGATGAACAGCATTTACTGTATATCCCATCCATCCATCCATCCATCCATCCATCCATCCAAAAATAGTTGATGCTGCTTGATGATGGCAGCTGTCTAAAGCAACTTAAAGTCTTGCTTTTTAGGCATATTCACTTTTAGGACAATTATCTATGGTTAAAATTGTTAGCTATCTGCTGATGCCTGCATTTCCTCAGTCATGTTTCTTTCTCTTTCTCCTTGTTCTTGCTGCCTTTTCACCAACCTACTCTTAGTATGCAAAGAGTAATCAAAGATGAAAATCTCCCATTTGTCTTGTCTTCCCTCTGGTGGTTTGGTAGATGTGACAGCACCAAGAAGACAAATGACCAGTGCTAATAACAGAATTGGAAGGAGAATGGCAAGGAGAAAGCAAGCCTACTTTAGATGGGGAATTACTAAAAGCCATTTCTTTAAAGCAGCTTCCAGGTTTGCAAACTTCAACTTTTAGAATTTCCCATCCAGTGAGGCCATTGCTGACAATTCTTAGAGTTGAAATCCACAATTATAAAGGCCACCAACACATAAGCTGGAAAAGTTAGGCTTATGGACCTGGTACCATTCATTGTTCAGTGACCCATTTGCAATCCTGTCTAGAATATGTGGAAAGCAAACCAACACTTCCTCAGGAACCACAGATGGATGTTAGCTATGCATACTTTAAAGGGTTATGCGCATAGATGTAAATATTTTTGCACAGTAGAAGAAAATATCAGATTTGCCAGCATGTGAATGGTGAGAGGAAAAGAGCTTTAGTAATTTCCAAACCACTATTTTCTTGAAAGGAAAGGAAAGATAGGCAATGTCTACTAATGAATCAGCTCTTTGTTGACTACATAGTTCAATCTGATATCTATCATAGCTGAAAGCCAACTGTGGCCAAGGGAACATGTTATATCTTCTTGCATTCTATTTCATATATTGCAGGATTCTGTCCTATGAATGTATGATATATGCTACTAAATATGATATTTGCTCACCCATCAGCTTGGCTCTTCTCATATTTGCATTACCATTGAAGGGAGTGAAGAGTAAAACCTAGTGGCATTGTTAAAGATGCTTGAAATGTTATCCTGGATTACATTGTCAAAATGATCAGAAGTGGCAGTTGAAAACTCTTTTGCTAGTTCAGGATAGAATACGATAGTTTAACTGCTCGTGAGAGAGCATAAACCTATACATTTGTGTTTATTTTTTCTTAAGGCAAAACACAAGGGAAGAGTGAAGGGGAGATGTGGTTAATCTAGGAATATCTGCCTCTTGCTTTCCTCTAGATATGGGTGTTATCTCTATTAGCCTAGGGAGCTAAATAAACTATACTATTAATGTCTATTCCTGGTTTTCAGTAGGCAGCTCATTATCCATGTCTGATAACAAAGCTGTGGGTTTTAGATTTTGCCAACTTTCAGCCTTACAACAAATGTTGATTTTTTTAAAAACGGCACCCATAATCTAATTCTCATGAGTTGGGTCTTTATTTTGCTTCAAACAGAAATGTCCCCCCCCTCAATCATACATCCTTGTTTAAGAATGGCTGTCCTTCTTTTGGAGAAGTAATATTACAATTATGCACTCATAATTCCATATACAAAGGGGGACTGACAGCTTTTTTCATAGACAGCTGGCTTTCTTTCCCAGTACCATGTGGATTTCTGTTATGAAATCTCTGCTGATATATTAATCTTACTACAAGCAGAAAATAAAAGCTCAAAGCTTATTCTTGTCCCTGAGATGTGCACTTCTAAGAAAACCAACCAAGATTGAAATAGTTCCAGTGAGAAATTTTCTCTTTCACAGTATTAATAAATTAAAGAAGAGCAAAGTGCTACTTTAGAGGACTGTACTTTAGTGATACATCTGCTTTGCCATTAAGCAGATAATTTTAAGGCAATAGTATGCTGGTTATAACACTGTTTAAATAACTAAGCTTGCTCTATCTTGTATTTGCTAAACAAAATCCGTATTTTATTTCAGTTGATGTCCATCACTGTGTTATGCGTCTCTGCCTGGATGAGAGATTACTTGAATAATGTTCTCACTTTAACTGCAGAAACAAGGTAGGCATGTCTGATCAGTTTAACTGAACTATCTGAGCAGAAGGATCCAGCAAAGATATGGAGCGATTTCTCAAAAGAGGATTCCATACTCCCAGTATCCGCCTGTCCATTTTCCTTGATTCCTGCCAAGGTTTACACCATTCCTGATACTACTTTCAATCTTCTTTTATTTTTTTAAAAATAAACAAATGGGAAGCTTGCATGCAAGAAAGCAAAATATCAACTCCAAGCATAACATCTTAGAGGAATGTTTCTGGGCCCTGCTGACATCTCAGAGGCATTTTGTAATGGCCTGTGAGAATGACCTTGGGAGAAAGAAGAAGAGCCATACACTGGACAATTGCCTTATAAAATATATCTCAGTTCACAGAAGGTAGAAGTTGTGGGAAGTGTTTTGGAAGGGGCACCCCCCCCCCCATTTCTGGAATGTAAAAGGAAGGCAGGGGAATTGTCATTTTGCAAGATTCTGTTAATGTGATCTTATAATAGAGCTTGAACTTGCATTTCTCATCTCATTAGTCTTTAAAGCCTAACACATTTCTAGGCACTGAAAAGTAATAGTGAGATGCTTAGCATTGTGCTCATCTCCTCCACACAGACAGAAATAAGGTGAGATGGTAGAGAGCATCCTGGGATGTAGATGGAATGGTGAAATAAGTTTAATGATTGGCCATGCTGACTGCAGCTGCCATGGACTGCAGAAATCTGGAAAGAGAGTAGATGGAATCAGAATGATATAAGTTTCACTTACAATACAGTTACAACAGCAGAAAATCCAAGTAAATAAGAGTTTCTTAGTAGGTAGAACATGTCCTTTAAAAAAAAAAACATATATTGTATCTGCAATGAAATCCTGCTTCATTCTGTCTGTGATATATTTGGCACTTACCCATCATAACCCTTTGATCTGTGAACTTTTGATTCTCTTCCTGTACCTCCATCATTTCAAATAGTTAAAGTCTTATTTTTGTCCTTTATGTGGCCATTCACTTACTCTGATGTAATTTGTTCTACAAAACTGAGGAGAAGGATGTATTTGCTACACACAGGAATAAACAGTATTGCATCCTATATCATTAAAATAATGTGCAGTTTGACTGCAAATCTCACCTAGTCCAATTTTCTAAAGGTTGCTAGACAAATGCCTTGGAGAAGCATGCGGTATTGGCAAAAGTCATTTTTCCATCACGCTGCTTAGGAGTTCCAGGCATGGGTAATAACTCCTCTCATTGGCTGCTGACTGAGTTCTCCAAGTATAAAAGCCCCTCCTCTTCCCCATTATCCCATTCAATTAACTCAGTCAAGTTGGCTAATAGATCGAATACCACAGTTCTCCTTTAGATATTTACCTTTAGAAGAAATTTCTCTTCTTATTTTAAGCCCTCTCCTCTTTATTTTTACTTCTTTACTTCCTGCTTCAAACCTGCTCCGTTCTTGTTGCGTTTTGCCTTACTTCTATCTCTACGATCTATTTTATTGCTTCCCAGCTACTCTGGTAGCCCCTCAGCCTCTCCACGTTTAATTTCTTTTTATTTCGCCCCCTTTGGATTTTCGAATACTTTTTCGATCGCGCGCCGCCTTTTTTGACTGCCGCCGAGCCGCCAGTCAGCTGTAGGGCGGCTTTGCCGGCGGCGGCCATTAGGCCTCCACCTCCAGCTCCTTCTTCATCGCGCCAGAGGCTTTTTTGGCGCGAACGCCATTTTGGACTTCGAGTTCTCCGACGGAGTCTCCAATCAAGATCAGGAAGTTCTTATTTTGCCATACAGACCTTCAAATCGTGAGTGGGGCATTTTCCTGGCAGGGGAGAGAAACTTTCTGTATCTTTATTGTTGGTTTGGGTTCCGTTTTGACGGGCCCTTTTTTCTTTCCTATTGTCTGGCCAATATATAGATTTATATATTCCTACTTGGCTATTTATCCCCTCTGTTGCCGTATTGACGGAACAGTTTGCATTGCAGCATTTAATTCTGGAAATAGTGCCTGGTTCCTTATTGCAGGACTAAGGGGAGATTGAAATTATCACAGCTGAGGCCTGGTTCCGTATTGACGGGCCTACTGTGCCAGAACCTATTTAAAATTATTGACTACCATCTGGAAACTCAGGGCAGTTTTTCTGTTCCCTGATTAACACACACTATATTATGGCAGGCTTAAGCCCTTCTCCATCTTTGGTGTCATTATCCCCCTCAGCTGAGGCCACTACCTCCAAACCAGATCATATTCCCAGAGAACGTAAAGGCCAGGGTAAACAACCTTCCTCACTAAAAAGTGCCTCTTCTGGGAACAAGCATGATATGCGTCGTCATAAGGCTTTAGAGAAAAAATTCGCCAAAGCGCAAAAGAAAGCAGGTTTTTCTCCACCTGCTCCATCTGCTCAAATTGCTTCAGCGGTTACCACCTCAGCCCAAATTCACGCTCCTGGGTGTTCCTCTCCCTGTGTCTCTCATGCCACTCAAGAGATTCTTCAATCTGCCCCCCCAGTGGGAACTTTGTCCTCGCCTCACTCTGCTATTAACCCAATTTCGCCTATAGCCACCCCCTCGGGAGGGTCACTTATACAAGGCGAACATAATCAAACTTTATCCCAGGAAGTCTGCGACCTGATATCGCAATCTATCTCTAAGGGCATAGAGGTGGCTTTAGACAAGAGAGGTTTTCCATCTCGCCAAGGGTATATCCACTCCCATCACCATGAGTCAAATTATTATCCCGCATCTACACATTCCCAAGAGTCTCGCTCATCTTCTCCATGCAGCGACCACGATCTCTATCATGATGAGGAGCTGGACGAAGCCCAGTTTTCAGCTGATGAATCTATACAAGCCAGCAATGTCACTTCCACTGGTTTGTTTAAAGTAGAAAATTTCAGATTATTGCTTCACAAAGCAAAACAGACAGTCAATATGGGCACGCTGCACCCAGAAGCGGGACCGGCTGGTCCCATTGATTTGGCCCGCCTTCTGTTTACGGAGCCTGTGACAGAACAGGAAGCTGTTCCAGCGCCTAAAATGTTTGTGGACATTATTAAACGCCAATGGAATCAACCCAGTGCGATTCCAGCTCCCAGCAGCGTGGATAAGAAATTGTACACGGTCGAGAGCGACCTAGACAACCTGTTACATCTACCCGCAGTTGACTCTCCCATAGCGGGGTTAGCATCTTCTTCTATTCTTCCAGACGCAGCGGATGGACTGCGCCCCGAAGATAAGAAACTGGAAATGTCATGCAGGAAGGCGCACAACGCGGCAGCGTGGGCCATCAGATCAGCATCCTCAGCTTCTTTTTTCAACCGAGCCACACTCATTTGGCTTAGGGAACTGCAGGCCAGACTTTCTTCGGCTGACGAACGTATCCAACAGGATATTAACAAAATCATAGCGGCCACAGAGTATTCTGCAGATGCAACCATCAATTCAGCCAAATTTGCTTCCAGAGCCTTATCGGCCAACGTGACTACTAGACGTCTGGGATGGCTTCGCCATTGGCAATCGGATCTTCGTGCCAAGACCCACCTCGCAGCAGTCCCTTTCCAGGGATCCTCCTTGTTTGGGGAAGCTCTGGAACCTCTTCTTGCTGAAGGACGTGACAAACGAAAATTCCTACCATCACAATCCCGAAGATATGACAGAAAACCTTTTCCCTACTACCGCAGGTCTTCCTTTCGGTCGAGAGATTTCGGCTCTTCGCAACCATATACTTCAAGAGGATTTCAACGACAAGACAGGTTCTCAGATAGAGGATCCTTTCGTGACCGTGGCAGACCCTATTCCAGCCGACCATTTCGCGGGTCCAGGGGTCGCCCTTTTAGACACCACAAATGACGGTCCCCCCCCCTTTCCTATAGGGGGAAAACTCGCCTACTTTGCTCACCATTGGCGAGAACATTCCACAGACCAGTGGGCCATTCAAACTATTTCTCGGGGACTCTCTATAGAATTCCTTCAGATTCCCAACAATCGCTTTGTGAGATGTCAGTCCACAGGCGATGCTCACCAACTCGACCTTCTGGAACTAGAGATCGCACATCTCCTTCAAATCCGTGCCATAGAACCAGTCCCGTCTCATCACCTAGGAAAAGGATACTACTCCAGACTATTCATCGTCCCCAAAAAATCAGGGGGTCACAGAGGCATATTGGACTTAAAGAGGCTCAACCGCTTTGTCCATTACAAGCGCTTCAAAATGCAATCCCTTCACAGCATCCTGGCCTCAGTCAGACAGGGAGATTTCCTAGCATCGATAGACCTCAAGGAGGCTTACCTCCACATTCCCATTCGACGTTCTCACCGTCGTTTTCTCCGCCTCTGCTTCCGAAACAATCATTATCAATACCGGGCGCTCCCATTCGGTCTCTCCTCTGCCCCACGAACCTTTACCAAACTCCTAGAAGTCGTCGCAGCCCACTTGCGATCCAGAGGCGTACGCACCCAATTTTACCTGGACGATATTCTTATCCAGGCTTCCAGCGCTGTCCAGGCGCAACAGCACGTCTCCTTAACCATCCAAGTACTTCAAGAATTCGGTTTCACAATAAACACAGACAAAAGTCATCTAACTCCCACCACCAGCCTCGAGCATCTAGGAACCATCATAAACACCTCTTCAGGCCACGTCTTCCTTTCAAAGGAAAGAGTTTACAATCTAAGTCGGTTAGCAACCCAAGTGAGGTCTCGACCCTCCTCCCCCATCCTCCAACTCTCAAAACTTTTAGGGCAGATGATTTCCTGCCTAAACATCGTTCCCTGGGCTTCTCTTCACTCCAGGGAACTTCAATGGCTTCTCCTCCCCAGCCAACGAGCTCGACTCAGCAACTCGAGACGGAAAATTCTCGTTCCTTATCGCGTTCGAAGATCTCTCAGGTGGTGGACTTCCGATGCGCTTTTGCAAGGTTGCCTGTTCCTGGAACCCACAAGACTAACTCTCACTACCGATGCCAGCCTTGTAGGATGGGGAGCTCACTTAGACTCCCAGGTCGCTCAAGGTCTCTGGTCCCCAGACGACCTTCAACACGACATAAATTGGCTAGAACTCAGAGCGGTCCACCTAGCGCTTCGCCACTTCCACCCCCAGATTCTCCATCAACATGTCCTCATCCTGACGGACAATATCACAGCCAAGGCACATATAAACCGTCAGGGGGGTACCAGATCCAGGGACCTGATGTCAGAGGCTCGATCTCTTTGTCTCTGGGCGGAGGCTCACCTTCTTTCGCTCCGATCGGAACACCTGTCAGGGAGCCAGAACATCCAAGCGGACTGGCTAAGCCGTCGATCATTGGACGACACGGAATGGCAACTTCACCCCAATCTCTTTCAACGGCTTTCTCATCGTTTCGGGACGCCTCTGGTGGA
>JANHFM010004695.1:244048-257862 GCA_032468115.1 Grayia smithii | reverse complement strand
TTACAGTTATGAAGTAGCAACGAAAATAATTTTATGGTTGGGGGTCATCACAACATGAGGAACTGTATTAAAGGGTCGCGGCATTAGGAAGATTGAGAACCACTGCCATAGAGCTATGCAATGTCTTGGATCTGATTCTATAAATGATGTTTTGGAGTATGTGGATATATGAATATATTTTCCTGTAACTCTTTAAAGCTTCAGTGTTTTTTCTCAGGATCATATAACAATTGTGCTTCAAAGTATTTTTGTGTAAACTATCAATTATTTTGATTGCCCTGAACAGAATTTGGTCTTGATGTTCCAAAGATATGGTACTATGTAACTATATATATATGAAAAATAACATTGAATTTCAAGAGAAATTTTAGTCAAGGGTTTTATGCATTCATTCAAGATCATTTGACATATAAGCAGGAACAAAATTGTCTGTGAATAAGGTTATTGCAAAACCAGTTTCCCATTCAAGCATGCAGATGTTTTATTTAAGTACTCCTTGGATCTCTGATTTATTTAGCATAACACATTTTGTTATACTGTTCTTCTGAAACACAAGACAAATTACGCCTCCCCCACAGTAGAAAAAGAAAAACACCTTTTGTGTGACACACAGAAATAATTACATTTAATTTACAGTACAGATGCATTTTACACAGTCGCAAGTCATTCACTACAAAAAAAAAACTATTTAAATCACCTAAAACAATGTTTAGCTTCTGCATTTCAGAAAAAAAAAGAAGTAGCTGTGTGATGGATGGCTAGCATTATGCAAAATTTTACCGAACACAAGAGCAGAAGAGTCAAGACAAACATAATGCTAGACTGTATCCTGTTCTCTAAGTACTGGTGTTCCAGCTTTCCCATTTATGCTCTCAGATAGAGCATAAAAATTTAGAAGACTAAATTTTTAAATTCTGGAATGTCAGAATTGGCTTATAAAGCTCCTAATTTAGAATAGAGTTGGCCTTGACTGAAAAAATATGGGAAAAGAAAGAGATTGTAACCATAAATCAATAATACCTTATGCACAAGCTAGGGCGATAGGTGGACCCTTTGTGAGACATGAAGTTTGGACGCCACTCCATTGCTATTTGTGGACTGAATTCAGCAAGTCAGTAATAAAATCTGTTTCTGCATGCAGCTCACCAGGAGCTGTCTGCAACTGTCAGTTTCTGTCTGCAAAGTAGCATCCACAAATGTAATTAATGTACCCGGTGATATTTCAAGAGAAGAAATTGGTGCAAATTGTATTTTGTATTTGGGTATTACTAAAACCCAAAATTCCTATAGCATAAAGTACAAAGAGTGAGTTAGTAATAAAAAATATAGCTGTGAGTAGAGATTGAACATTTTAAATTATTGTTTTCCTCTTTATTAACATCCACTGCACATCTGCACGCCTTGCACAGTGAAATCAAGGACTCCTTCACCATCTTCTAGCATCCCTTATACAAAAAGTCAACACAGAAATTGGCAGGAGCAAAAATCATCAAAATGGGGAAAATTCTGCTGTGGAAGAAAAGTTAAACAGTAACTTAAAATATTTGTTCATGGAAGAATAAAATAGTCCTGGGATTTTGGAAGAATATGGGAATTACACTGCAAAACAGAACATTTAATAGAATCAGTTTGTGGCCAGGGCCTCAAATGCAAATTGATATTAAAATAGTTTTTATAATATTTTTTATTCTTTACTAAGGTCAGTCATAACCAGAAGATGGAAAGGGACGATGAAACATGCTTTTTTCACCTTGAACCTACCTTGTGGCTACATTATCATAGGAAGTTGGCATGGAATATATTAACCAATTTTAGACCCAGATGTGGCACTAAAAAGTGTCAATGTAATAAAAATAATTGCATGGGTGCTTCTATACTGCTGTGGCAATATAGCATTAAATATTACGTTTATATTTCTTCTGAAACAGTCCAATTGAAAGGTATACTGCTCAAAGGGAGAGAGGTTAATTGCTATTGCTATAAGATGTTGTATCCATTTGTATTAGTTCTTGTTTGGGCTGGTCTTTGAGAAAATCACCAAAGATTCTATTGCAGTTTCACCTGTTTACTTATCCCCTGGTTTCCCAGGGGAAAATCACTCCTAAACTAATGCAACAGGACTAGGAAAATCCATTCATAGTTATGGGGTGAATATCTTGCCCTAAAGCCTGCTCCGTCCAGTGGAGAAATTAGATGCTTTGGGTTATACCACTGGTCACTTAATAATACAAGTGTTGCAGGTAATTTAAACTAGATTGTATAGAAACACAGAAGAATGGTGTGATTACTAATATCCAATGTACGGGCAGTCTTCAACCTATGACCACAATTGGGACCAGAATTTCTATTGCTAAGTGAGATGGTTGGTACCATAACCATTGAGATGGTTCTCAATGTTATGATCTTTTTTGTCACAATTGCTAAGTAAATCAATGTGATTATTAAATGAATCTAGTTTCCCCCATTGGCTTTGATTATTAGAAGCCAGCTAGGAAGTTCATGAATGGTGAATCACCTGACCATTGTAAATTCATGACAGCTGGGTGATTTTGGACCAGTCACACACTCTCTCTCAGTTCAACCATCTCACAGGTCATTGTAGGGAAAATACAAGGAGGAAGAAGCATCAGATATGTTCTCCATCTTGAACTATTTATAAAAAATAATAAATATGGGAGAAAATAAATAAAAATAAATAAATTAAAAATAAATGGTAGTTGCCAAGTCCACACATTTTGATCATATGACCATGGGGACTGTGTGACAGTTGCAAGTGCAGTGCAACAATTGGTTGTAAGTCACTTCAGCACCATCATAACTTTGAATTATTGTAAGTTGAGGACTATAATTTTTTAGCATTACATCAATGTAACATTTATAAACATTCTTCCATACCTTAGGTAAAGACACTTCTCAGGTTAAATACAATTTCATATTGGCCCATATATCAATTTCTTTAGAAAGTCTTTCCAGATTTGGTTATATTTTGTCAACTGCTTTGATTAATAAGATGAAATAATAGGAAACGGTCACATTCCTAAACAGATAACAATAACTGAAGAAACAGTTGAAGAAAGTTGGGTTTTTGAAACTGGGTTTTTGAAAAAGCAGCATTTTAAAAATCCTTTAGATAGTGAAACAAAAAGACTACATGATAAAATATACGCACTGATCCTATGATAATACACTCTTGTAGTTCTGAGCTAAAGCTTTAATTTCAATTGTAATCCATTTTAGAATATTGAGCATCCATGAAGGAAGATACTTAAAAAAGTAAAGATGGGGCTAGTCCTGCAATGGCGTCTCATGCAAAAAAGGGGCATGCCTTGATGATGTAGTCACGGTGGCCATCTTTTTCAAACTCCACTTCACTGTGAATTTCCCTGTTAAGCTATCTGATCCAGTGCTTCAGAACAGATTTGACAAACAGATCTATGTAATCTTCAGCAAATCTTAACTGCACGACTTCCAGTGCTTACTTTATCCAACATCATTATATAGCTGTTTTAGAGGACTTTACTGCTACACCAAATTAATTTTATATCAGATGTCAGCTACATTGTAACATCACATTAGGAAGACTTAATTAGTTCAGAAAAGATACATTATAGAATGATGCTTATAGATCAAGATTTTTTAAAAAAAAACATAGGAAAACTATTCAAAGGAGAACAAAACAAGAGCAAAGATTGGCTTTGAAGAATTGTAGGCTAAAGGAAAAACAAAAAAGGTTGACAGAATTATTGTTGGCCTTAAATTATTAAAACATTAAACTTTCTCATGTTTTACATAATGTATTGATTATCAACGTGGGTTTTTATTTTATAGCTGACTTTGTGCCGTTATATAAATAAAAGACTGATTCCTGATACAACAGGTGTATATTGGATTATTGCAGTTGTAACAGTACCGAGGAAGCAAGGGAAAACAATCATAAATACTAAACTAACTGAACACCTCAAGTTCACTAATGTGTGTTTTAAAAATGAAATTTTTCTCTCCCCATCCCACCCCCTCCAGCAAATTATTTGTACACCATGGAACATTAACAATCAATTTTTATAAGTGCACAGAAATGCCCCTTTTTTACAGTAAAATGTTATCATGCCTAGTCTGAAATAAACAACAGAAGTAAATTCAGATCACAGCTCCAAAGAATTTTCACATGCATATGAGTTGTTTCTTTCAATCGGTATACATACTGGATGAGCCATTTCTCTCTCTTTTGAAGTCAGCTGATTGATGAGTTCATGTTTTATCAATAGGAAAAAAGAGAACACGTTATCAAAACTGGGTCCATCCTTAATTTTGCATTTGGCTGGAAAATAAACTGTTTGAATGATGGTATGTGTCTTTGTTTTTGTTTTTTTTAAGGTATTTTATTAAAAAGATTCTTTTCTACATCCCCACGGTAAGAAGAAGCTTTAATGGGAGACATTTCATTGTGCTCGTACAGTAAATGAAAGGAGTCACACAAGAGTTTATTCCAGAAAAGGTCCAGTTCATATAGAAATTCCATTTGGTTGTTCACTGCACACAGTTCAATATTGAAAACTTAGAATACTTTGCATCTCTGGAATCCTTCCATTATCTGTGGCTGTTCTGTTTAACCCAGAGATATATCCCTCCTTCTTCTGAATCTTGACAGCTACTCAATGGTCTTTATTCTACCTGTTTTATAAAGCAGATACTCGGACGATGTTTCCTCCTGAATACTCTGGAGAATCCTGTCTATTGTCTCCTTCCAGGGTAGTCATAGGTGGTGTTGGGATGCTGATTATTGCTGTGGTTACATAAGGCTGCTCACAGTTTAGTTTTACACACTCTTCCATTTTGGCATTTAAACTGGATCGACTAGAGATGAGAGAAAAATAAATAGAAACAAATCACATAAACATTCCATCTGTTTTAGGGTTTTTATTCAATTCTAGTATATCAGAATAATATATCAGAATAAGAGACGTGGCTCAGTGGCTAAGATGCTGAGCTTGATTGAAATGTTGGCAGTTCAGCAGTTTCAATCCCTAGTGCCACGTAAAAGTAGTTCCAGAAATACCACTTTTTAATTTTTTAAAATTAAGCTTTACCTTTATTTGGAGGGACCTTTGTCATGACATAACCATAAGGAATGATGATTTCCCTTCTAGTAGAGGTTATTATTTGAAACACAGCAAGTACAAACAATCATGTATACATCTTGCTAATTTTTTGCCCTGGCAAATTTGAACATTTTATCAATGATACCTATCTAGGAGCACTTTTACAACCAAAGTACCTGTTTGACAGCGGTGTTCTTTCCATGCATCTGATCTGAATAGTACTAAGTTCTTGGACACTACTTGGACGACTACTGATTATATTGGTGTTTGGGATGCGGAATGTCTTTTTATGTCGTCGGGAGCAGCAAGAGCTTGTCACTCCTTGTTGAGAAGAAAGAGAAGGACTATGGCTAGATTGCCGGTTGACTGTAGAAACCTCCATACAGCTTTCTTCATAGGTTTGCTCATCCACAAAGTCATGGTTCTGGGCCACAGACATAGACAGAAAAAGCAGCATGAATGACATGGTAACAGTGATTTATGCAAGGTACTAATATTTCATTGGCAGCAATTTTTAACTATAGTTATAGGTTATGTTTTTTTTAAAAAAATTAGTCCTTCCAAGGCCATTCTTAATAAGAAGTCAGAGCCCAAATACTATTGAGTTAAAGTGCATGGCATTTCAGATTAATGAATAGAATTTCCTTCCAAAGTATAACAACCCCCTCATAGCTACTAACTAGATTTAAGCAAATCATAAGGTTTGAATTTCTTAAACTTAACAGAGCAACAAAGGCAATTACTTTTTAAATGAGCTAAGTCTCAGAGATTGCCTGAGATATATGGAATTGCTATTAAAAATTACCAATACCAATATATTATCTACAATAACACCAATTTAGGTGCTCTAGTTCACTCCATGCTGCATATTTTGGATCCTGATGACAGCTTGCATGAGATATTGTAGATAATTAAATCAATAAAACAATATCTGTGCTAATCATGCTTGATCTCAAAGATGAAGGGGAGAAATTAAGGGATGAAAAAAAAAGAATATTTGAAAAGAAAAACAATACTTTCTCCTGTGTCTTTGTCTAATAAAACAAAAATAATCCAAAGGATCAAAGTTATTTTTTGAAGTTATAGAATGATGAAATTTAGCACCATGAAGATATATTAAGGCCTGGTCACCACCAACCCACAATTCTATGAAGAACAGGTGATATATCAAAAGACTTGACCTAATTTCAAAGAGCAAATGGAAACCATAATGTTTAAAATAATATAAAAACTAAACAAAGGCACAATATAGATAGGATCTAGTGTTTTAATCTGCTACAGATAAAAATTAAAAGCAGAACTACAAATATTAGAACCATATAATTGATTTCAAAGTTTACCTCCCTTCAATTGAAGGAAACTTTTTCCAAGTCCTTCTTTTAGATGAATAGCATGTTGAATCCAACCCAACAATTTGTCATCAGAACTGACAGAGAGAATCTGAGCTATTAGTTCAGGATTCCCACTCCTGGTGTGACATTCCCAATAATCAACACAACTGCAACAATGATGTGTTCTTGGTTCTGTTCTCCTTTTGGTATTTCTTCCAGATATAGAACCAAGGAATATGAAAAGTAGCAAGATGCAACATACTGTATACTTTGGACTGTTAAACGACGACTATTGGTGAAGTTCAGTAACAAAAAGTGTGGATCACTATAGTTTCTTCTTGGCTGCCCATGTGTAAATGGAAAAATCAGCATAGCATTACAAAGCATGGAGCAGTTCTTAAAGCAATAAGATCAACCAACATAATTTTTGTTTGTTTTTATAGATCACAAGGAGGCTGTCAGTTTATCATCTTACCGTGGTTTTTTCCAGACAGTGAAGCAGATGATGGTGCTGGATTTCAAAGGAAGAACCAGATTTGCTAACAAAGGCCTCTTGTTCTTCACCACATAGCTGTTGATATATTGAATGTTACATTATTCTCATTTGTGAAGGAATGGACTTTAAACTGAATTCTTGACTTTAAAAAGGGCCAACCACTATAATTGTCTATCATGGAAATATTAAACAGCATAAACTTTCTTTTTTAAAAAAAAATCTGATTCAGTTTACTCTTAACTAACGATATAAAAGTCAAGACAAGCAAGTCACTGTTTACTGAATGTTTCAACATGACTTGACCATCTCAAATTAATCAGTGGTTTTTAGACAAAGGAACTTTCCCCAATCTGATGTCCTCCAGATTGAGGGAATCAACCTCCCATGCCATCTGGGAATTAAGAGAGTTGAAGTTCAACAGTTTTGGAAACCCCTTGAGGAAAAAAAACATTATTGCATTTGTCAGTTTATATAAATGGGGCCAACAAATGCAGGATAAAAGCACTGATGTGAGCTATCCAGAAAAAAACAGCCATTCAGTGAAAAGTTGGACATGATTAGCATCAGTGCTATATTGAATAGAACTCTCTAGAACAGGGGTTCTCCAATCTTGGCAACTTTAAGACTTGTGGACTTCAACTCCCAGAATTCTGAGAGTTGAAGTCTACAAGTCTTAAAGTTGCCAAGATTGGAGACCCCTGCTCTAGAATAATCCTGGGGAAGTTCACAGTATTTCAATGAATAACAATAACAGTAAAATGTTAATTCTAATTAACTATTGAAAATTTCCTGCCACAGTTTAAATGTATAAAGTAATCAAGCCTTGTTTTCCTTTCCTTTTCCCTCCTCTTCTAGGCTGTCTTTCCATTTGAATGTTCTTGTCAACAGAAGTGATTATTTGAAATTTGAACTTCAGTGCTTTAAAAGTTCTTCTATGCTGCATTATTCCTATAATAAAAGATATTTCTGCCATTCAACACAAAACCCATATCTATATTGCTATTATCTGCCAAATAGCATCTTAGAAAGTGTACAAAAATCAGTATAGCAGCAACAAGCAATGAAGTCTTATTAAATAAATGAGTTCCTGAAGGTGAGGGAACAACTGAGCCACACTTAGTAAAGGAAATCATTCTAAGAATTGTGCTAATGAAGGACTGGTGTTCTGTTGTTGTTACGGCTGCTGCTACTTCTGCAGTCAGCTACAACTCTAATATTTCTTCAGCAGCCTAAGAAAGTGGTTTAGTTAAGTAACTTTTGGATTTCTACCATACTCTGCTTACTATGGGAAGTCCTCAATTTACAATCACTATTGTGACCAGAATTTATGTTTCTAAGCAGGCAATTGTTAAGTGAGTCACAATTTTATAATCTTTTGCCACAGTTGCTAAGTGAATCACTAAAGATGTTAAGTGAATCATGAAGTTGTTAAGTGAACCCAGCTTCCCCATTGACTTTGCTTGTCAGAAACTAGCTGGATAGGTCACAATTGGCAATCACATGGCCCCAGCATGTTGCAACCATCATAAAAATCTGCCAGTTGCCAAGGGCCCAAAGTTTGAACTTGTAACCAAATGGATGCTGTGATGGTCAGAAGGACAAAAGACCAGTCATAAGTTATTTTTTAAACTCTGTTTTAACTTTGAACAGTCACTAAATGAATGATTGTAAGTCAAGGACTTCCTGTGTTCTTTATTATTTCCTGCTCAATGGATGTACTAGACAAAAACCCCTGCCATACCTGCCAGTATGCAATAAAAGCCAGAGGTGATCCATTAAGGCAGGGGTCCCCAAACTTGGCAGCTTCAATACTTGTGGATTTCAACTCCCAGAATTCATAGCTGGCTGGAGAATTCTGGGAGTTAAAATCCACAAATCGTAAAGCTGCCAAGTTTGAAGACCTCTGCATTAAGGGATCAAGAAGGAAAGAGTTTGAGCTAAATATTCCTCTAGTATAAGAGAGCTTAGAAGTTACTTAGTCAAAATTTGAAATCTCTTTGAAATTAAAACCAAAAGTGATTTATGGTGGAGGCCAGAACAGTATGTGAATTTTGTGTGTATGCGTGCATGTATCTTTGTACAGACATATATGTGCAGCAAAGTAAATAGCCCTCGGAGACCTATCAGAACTACATGACAAACTCATATTCTCCATCATATATTAATTTGACTTCGCAGGTCCCAGAAACTCAACTGGGACATCTTGCCTGAACTGGACTTGCAAAGGTCTTGCTAGTTAAGAGCAATTACTCCTTCTTCTGCCTGAGGGTGACTGTCATGGTATATTGGAAGGCATCCTGACATTTTCTGATATGAAACAGACAAACGATTGCTGGGCTATTATTAAATAAATGACGTTTCTGGATATAGAACACAGATTGCTCATTACCTGCAGCTGGTTACTGAGGAAGCCATTTCTTTTGCTCTGCATATAAGCATTTGCACTCCCACTCTTTGCTGCACGGATCCTTGCAAGCCGGGCTTTCTGGGGCGGTGGGGGGGGGGGAGGAGGAAAGAGAAAGAAGTGTCACTTGCTTTTATAGCCCTCATATTGTTTTCAAAGAAAGGTAATACAGCTAATTGAAAAGATTTCTCCTGAATACCCAAGCTCTCTAATCACCAAAGGGCCTCTTTCAACTGGCTCTCCAGGTGCAGTGTTTCACATTTCCAATGCAAATGATCAAGAAGCATTCATTTCTCAGCAGGCAACAGCCCACAAGAACAATGCATGGGCTTTGAGTCCATTTACACCTTTTCACATTAGACAGATTGTTTCCCCATTTCTACAGTCAAGGTCATTGTGTCACTGCTGATACCTGGAGATGAGGAACCCTGCTGTCCTATCATTTTACTTGCACCATTTCTGAGACCTGCCATTAAAAAAAAAAAAAAAGCTCCTTCAGAAAAGTGGAGAAGATGAGAAGGACTTTAGAGCTCTTCAACTGTGTCACATGTAGTGATTCAGAAAAGTCTGATTTGTATAACCCAATGAGAACCAAACCGATGGGTCTCTGTTTATCTGCTGGGAGGGAAAATTTTGAAAGCAGTACGTAGCATAGAGTGGTTTAAGTTACTTTTTTGGATGCACTCCAGGGTACTAAAGAATTTGAACAAAGACTTTTCAAACTGTCTCCTTTGATTTGCAACTATCAAGGGAATCCAGTAATTTCCATCTTGAAGCAGAAACAACAGTTATAATTAATAAAGGGGAAATATGGTCTCTTCTCATTAGGCCAGAGAACACCATGAAGAAGTAAAAAAGCCTGTGGACTGAGAAACAGCAATCTAAGGAAGTCATGCTAAATTAAACTCCCAAGTTCTCTTTTTTTACTTCATTTTCTTTTTCTTTTTTTTAAAAAAGGGCTCTAATGCCACAACTGAATAAGTGGCTTTGTATTTTGTCTTAGGTGCTGAAATCTTATATGAAAAAAAAATCCTTCTAGAGTAAATAATGGTACAACTCTAATTAATCTACTGTATGTCCAGTTTGGACTTTGTCTCTTGCAATTAGAAAGATGAAGGATATTTGTATATTACATTTCACTTTAAACCATAATTATAATAAAATCATTTAAAAGCAATCATAAGATTGGGAGAGGGAGGGCATATTCTCAAACAAAAGGAATTATCTTGGATTACCAGCTTTGCTTGATAAGGGACACTCTATTTTAATACATCAGCATTATAAAGTTTTAAGAACAAAAGAACACTCTTTTGTTCCTAAGATACAATGAAAGTTTCCATATTAGTGTACTAGATGCTTCTGAAGACGCTTAATTAACTTCAGATATGTTACAAATATAAAGTGGTGCAGAAAACAGTGATATACATTCTTTGGGTCTCTTCCTGGATTTAGACTTATAATAATTGATACACACATGGTCATCTTTGGCTAATTCATTGATACTGCATTTTGAATTTGTCTACAGCAATTACATTGTCTGAAGTATTAGATACAGTGGTAACCTAGAGTGGGCTTACAGTAGTGAAGGTGGAGCTCCTGGGTTCAGCCTGTCAATAACTAGGAAAATACCTAACTTGACTTTAAAGATGGTGTTCTCTCTTCTGTTGACAGACCACTGCAGCCTACTCATGGCTGCTTTGGGTTGCATGAAGCCTTCATTCTTGAAGCAGCTTTGGAGAATGCTCTTCTGCAGCTTCAACTATGTGGAACCTATTCTCACATGATCTTCACTGGTTCCATGCAAGAGCACAGCCATCTCACTCAACTTCCAGAAGGTCTGGAGGCCGCACAAGAGCGTACCTCATTCTCTTATTGCATCCACAGCTTCTGAAAATTGTGTGAGAATGTGCTTTCAATTATAGTTATTATCATATATTGATAAACACAGTCGTATCAACTGAAATATTATGGTACACTACTTTTGACTTACATGTCATAGTTTCATCATCACTAGCTTAGAGTTTTGTAAAGATTTTACAGATTTCTATTACAATTCTATTTAGGGATACAAAATTACAATTTTGTTTTCCTAAATTTCTTATATTGATAAAGCAGAACTTCCTATCCTACCAACACCACCCCAAATCCTATAAGATTTTAATACCCCAATTCTCTCTATTTTAGGGGGATAGACAGAATCCTTCCTCTTTCCTTAGCTATCACCTGATCCTTTGGACTTAAAGTACTAGACACTATGAAGTTAATCATGGAAAAGAATACAAAGAATACAAAGCCCCAAATACACCATGATCTTCCTCTTATTATTCTGTTGCACCACGAGAGATTGAGGGGAAAGACAGTCTCAACTTTCTTCTAAGATTAACTTGGCCATGGGAGCAGGAAAGACACTACATTCTTATCACTGATGGAAGGTAACAGAGTGAAAGACTCTAATAATTACCATGTCATTACAAATTGAGCCTGAAAAAGTTTTTCACATATTCTTGTTTTTTTTTTTAAATTCTTAATCCCATATTCTTAATCCCTTAAATCTGGTAAGAATCTCCAGAAAATGATCTTGGTGTATGTGTTTTTGCAATTTCACTTTGAAAAGTTGAATTGCAAAAGGCAGACTCAACTTTGGACTTTGATAAATGAAGATCATGGGCCAATTACTTTTTCATTTCTTCCAAATTCTAGACTGGAAATCCTGTCTCAAATTGATTTTTTTTAAACACAGAAAGATAATAACCAAGGACCATTCTTGAGAGAGTGAGAAACTGAATGATGTTTGGAGCCAAGATCTAAGGAGATATCAAGGTAAATCAATGGGAATATTCAAGCAACAGCCTTGAGGCTACTGGTTCATGATGGCTAGTTTTAATCTAAGAGCCGTGGTGGCACAGTGATTAGAATGCCATACTGCAGGCTACTTCTGCTGACTGCTGGCTGTTTGGCAGTTTGAATCTCACCAGGCTCAAGGCTGACTCAGCCTTCCATCCTTCTGAGGTTAGTAAAATAAGGACCCAGATTGTTGGGGGCAATATAATGACTCTCTAAAATGCTTAGAGAGGGCTGTAAAGCACTGTGAAGCAGTATATAAGTCTAAGCGCTATTGCAATTGCTATTAATGAAATTGCATCACCAGATTTTTTTTTATTTAATTTATTTATTTAAATCATATTTATATGCCGCCCATCTCCCCAAGGACTCTGGATTTAAGCATCAATCTGAGTTCTTTGCTACTTGACCCCTGTTTTCTGAGAATATCTTGGAAGGTATCTTTAGTGAGGCCCCTTAAGTGAGATATATTTTAGGATATGGGTCTCTTGGGTCCCCACTATACTAAGGGCTGTGTTAATGATACTCCAAAAGAAATCTTAGTGAGATGCAGTAATGCTATGCTCCTTCTTATATCACTATCAATTCCCTGACCTGGTGGAAGTTATAGATGAAAATGCAAGTTAAATTAATTTTAAATGAGAATTCACAAAGCAATGAATGCTGGGAAGCGTTTTGAATATTCATTTCAGGTGCTTTGCCAGACGTGTTACCAAAGCTATAAACTTTCAAGCAGTTTACAACTTCAGGGGGAACAAAATAACAAAAAGGCAGAAGAAACAACTGGCACTGTTTATTCTGACACCAGCTGTATACACCATTACACTCTTCCTAAACAGTAAAAGGTTTGTGTTTCTGATGGGTTGAGAATGCAATTGTTAGGTTGGATGTTTGTCCCCTTCCCTGGCTGGCACAGCATGCGAACAAGAGTAATTTAGAAGGCAAGGAAAATAATAAGAAGGTGAACAAAGAAGACAGCACAAAGTTTGAAGTAAAAAAAATGCTTCAGCTTCTAAGATCTGTAAATTGAACAGCAGGATTCAACATTGAAGATCACAAGCTCCATTAGAAAGGGTCATTTTCTTGGGATCAAACAAGGGCAGACAATATAACAGCATCTCCTAGTCTCCTAAAATGTAAAAAGTTGTTAACTAGTTACTTTTGTAGCAAAATCCCTACGCAGGATGAAGCTATTCTAAATTTGTACTCCATTTCAAGCCAGACACTTTTGATACCTGAAATCAAATACAGAGGTATATTCCCAAGAATTTAATCTAGGATAGTTTAAGATCTAAAATGAAGAGGTCTAATTGAAATTCAGATTCTTTTTAACGAATACCTTTTTATGACTTATTTGGTACCCATGGTCAAAGTTTCTTTGCTAAAGGTGCCATAAGGTAAAGGTAAAGGTAAAGGTTCCCCTTGTGCATATGTGCTGGTTGTTCCCGACTCTAGGGGGTGGTGCCCATCTCCATTTCAAAGCTGAAGAGCCAGCACTGTCCAAAGACGACTCCGTGGTCATGTGTCCGGCATGACTAAATGCCAAAGACGCATGGAATGCTGTTACCTTCCCACCAAAGGTGGTCCCTATTTTTCTACCTGAATTTTTTTTTTTTTTAATTGACAAGTTTTAAAACAATTTT
>JANHFM010004695.1:224484-239834 GCA_032468115.1 Grayia smithii | reverse complement strand
CAATCACACTTGGCCAATAAAGAATTCTATTCTATTCTATTCTATTCTATTCTATTCTATTCTATTCTATTCTATTGGGTGGAAGACCATTAAGGAGATCCAATCTAGAACTAAGGAGAAATGTTCTCACAGTGACAATAATTAATCAGTGGAATGGCTTGCCTCCAGTAATTGTCATTATTGGAGGTTTTCAAGAAGAGATTGGACAACCATTTGTCTGGAATGATATAGGGTCCCTTGTTAGAGTAGGGGGCAAAACTAGAAGATCTCTAATGTTCCAACTTTGTTCTTCTGTATTCTATGCTGATAACACTACTTTAGTAAGAAGGTCAAGGAACACAGTGAAAAAAAATTGGACCAAGACTGAAGATAAAGAAGACTAGAATAATAACAGATACATATATAATCTTAAAATTGACAAGGAAAACATCGTCATCACAACAGACATGTAGGATTAATGCAATAAAAATTATTTTACTTATTTCCTCATATGTGTAGAAGATTTGATGAGGACTTGGAGTTCTTGAAAGAATAGCTATCTAAACATGAGCTGCACTCAACTTTTTTTCTATAACAAAATGTCAATCAAGCTCCTTGCTTAATTATTACTACCACAAATTTGTTCTTTTTACACTGTAGTTGAGAGTGCACTGCCATTACAGAGCTGCTTAGGAAACTCTAACCATGAATTATATCTTCATATCTTGCTTAATGGAGATGTGTTTTTGGAAATGCATAGACTGCATTTTTCTTATCAAATATTGAATGCAATAGGCCAGTGGTTCTTAACCTTTTCTTTACCACACACCCCTTTAAATACCTTTTCTGACCATGGACCATCGCCATGCACCCCAAGACTTAACTCAAGATTTAAATCATAACATTTCTTCAAGCTTTCATGGACCCCCTGTGATGACATCACTGCCCCCAGAGGGCCACGAACCATAAATTGAGAACCACTTTAATAGGCAATATATTTTCATATTCCAGGTTGGTCAAAGAACAACCATAGCAAGATTCAGTGGTTTGGGGTTTTAGGGCTTTGGGTTTCTGGGAATTTACATCTTTGGAGCTTGATGGGTGCATGATCTGGGGGGTCCCTTTGTAGCCAGATAGCTTTTGCATAGTTTTGTGTTGTGTGCCAGATGGGCCCGTTCCTGGACTGTGAGGCTCTACTCGCAGTTACACATGCTCTGGCCATCTCCCAAATGGATTCCTGTAACATACTCTAAAATGGAGCTGCCTTTGAAGAGTATCCAGAAGCTTCATATGGTGTAAAATGCAATGGTGAAGGAAGTTATGTGTACTCCTTGCTCAGCAAACATTATAATTCTTGTTTGTGAGGAGTACCAGTTGCAAGTTTGTTTCAAAACTAAACTCAAGGTGCTGGTAATAACCTATAAAGCCTTACATGGCATAGGACTGCATTATTTGGAAGGCTGCCTCTTCCTAGTCTCCCAGGTCTGAAAGGGTCTAAGGACATACTTGTGTCAATGGGCCTGGAGATCTGGATTATGGTATGGAGCCTGCTGGATTCACTAATCAATCTACAACTTGCCTTTGCTTGCTTTTTATATTTTTTTGTTTTAATTTTGGTTTCAGTTAGGTTTTCCATTTTGTTTTAAGAGTTAATTTTTGCTATTTTCCTGTATTTTGTTTATTTGTTGTGTTATTTAGTTGTTTTTAATTATATGAACTGTCCAGTATCACAAATATGAGATATAAATTGAGATATAAATTGAATGAATTAATAAATGAACAAGGAAATCTTCCTGCCCCTAAAATAAAAAGTAAAAATAAAATAACAAGGGAGGTGAGTAACACATGAAAGCAATATCTTATAGAAGCAATATATTATTTTAAATAAATCACATTTATATAAAAGTCTGCTTTAATGATAGTATTAATTCATCTTTCCCCCAGGTTTTTATTTTTTTCTTTTCTATTAAAAATATCCCTGCTAGACTTTTCTATTGCACCAAAGCACAGAGTTTGAGAACTGCCAGTTTATTCTGTGGTTTCACTGAATCCCTCATTCAATTTAATATAACACAGAAATTTAATCATTATGAGTCAGATTCTAAATTACCCTTCTACTAGTATACAGTTCATAGCAAGTAAACCTTCTTACTTTTGTACTTAAGACAACATGGATCAAGCCCCAAATTCATAATGCCATCTGTACAATCTTTCACACATATTAAGACATTCAGCAACTTGCTAGAACATATTTCTAGAACATTCATCAAAACCAGCTTCTTTCTACCTTCTGTGGAATCCCTCTTTGGGAAGAGAATCTTAAAAATAGTTCAGATACATAGTTTGCATAGAAACAACATACATTCCATATCTAAATGTTCAGAAGGAGCGCACCTTTTGTGCCCTGCGCTTATCAGCTCGTTGGTTCTGATGATAGATGCGACTGAAGTTGGAGACAATGACTGGAACTGGAAGAGCAATGACTAAGACCCCGCTGAGAGAACAAATGGAACCAAATATCTTCCCAGCTATTGTCTTCGGCACCATGTCACCATACCTGGGGTAAAAAACAAAAGTCTGCTTAAGCACATAAGCTATAATTGGCCATTTAAGGACTTAACAGTATCATTCCACTATGTGAACAATTCTTTGTATTGTTTTTTAGAGAGGCCCTAATATTGCTGGTTCACGCATCAATTTATATGCATCCAGTGTGAGGAAGGGAGGATATTGAAAAATATGGTGATGATATTTCTGTTATTGAGATCTAGTTGAATTGTTGTATCCAATCCTTGGAACTGTGCATGTGGTGGATCAGTCCTTTCTCTTTTCAATCTTCTAGAACAGTGGTTCTCAACCTATGGTCTGTGAATTCTGGGGGGCTGCGAGGTTGTCACAGGGGGTCTGCAAAAGCTTGGAGAAATGTTATGATTTAAATCTTGAGTTAAGTCTTGGGAGTCCTCAGCCATGGTCCATGGACACAAAAATATTTGTGGGGTGATGGTGGTCCAGGGTGAATAAAAGGTTGAGAACCACTGTTCCTCTAAATTGAAAGGTCTTGTTAAAAATCTCTTCTCTTGCCCTGTAGAAGCAGAAATATTTTATCCATAAAAAAGTTACCTTTGAATGCAACTCCTTGAAAATAAATAAGGGCTTCCTATAAATAAAAGAAGGCTGATGCAGATAAATGGGTAAGGGAAATGTGGTCTCTCTCATTCATTATCTCAAAAAAATGGATCATATAGTTGTATTAACTGAAATGAAATTCAAGGAAATCAAACAAAATTCCCTTTCCTTGTAAAAAGTAGTGAAGTGATAGGAGTGCTGTGCATGGTATGATGCCACCAATCGGCTCTGTAATTTTAGAACAGAAATATCTGTTTACAATGGTAAATTAGAGTGTCATAAACTGCTGATAATTAAACAGAGCATCTTCATTCAAAATAATGATAAGTGGATTGGAGTAGGCCTGTTCCATTTTCTATTTTGAAAAGTTTTTGTCTGGCTTTTTAAATTCATGAGGTGCAATCTGTAAAAAATGTTTGAAGTGATCAAGAGATTTCTTCCATCTATCACATCATCGTCATCATCATCTTGTTTACATCAGTAACTAGCTCTTCATAAATAAGAGATTCCTCTCAATGATTCCTAATATACCTAGGAAGTCTGGAAAATACCTTCATTTCAAACCCTGGAGAAATGTTTAGTTAACATGTACATTACTGAACTATAGCTAAACCAACAATATGACTCAGTATAAAACATCAGTGTAAAATATCTTCATTTAATTCCATTTATTATTGTTATGTATCACTTGCACAAAATAAAAACAAACAAGCAGATGGGCTTGCAGTAGAGGCAGTAGATGCTCAAGGTTATCCCATGAACATTTCAGTTTGGTTGAATTTCAACCAAATTGGTTGAATTTCAACCAATTTAATTAAATTGGGGACCCTTCAAAGAACTGCAAGTGAAGAATAAAACATCATGTGAAGAATTATCAGCTGCATTCTTCTTCCACCCTTCATTACTGCTCTAGACATACTTTGAATCATATTATTAGTGCCATCCTTCTTTCCAAAAATCTATTGATGCCCTTGAAGTGTAGCAGCACGTTGCCTAATTGACTAAAATTTATTTCATGACAATAATAATTTGTGTCATTGGAAAAACAATTCAGGATAATACAGCATGTCAGTTATATACTCTAATTAAGACAAATTTTTGTACAGATCCCAAATAAAGGCAGTTATTCCAAACTAATAAGGGGGAAACCCATATGGAAATAGCCTCTCCATTAGTATAGGAGGAAGGAGACCTATTCCATTGCTGATATAATGGCCATTGAGGAAAAGTGCCTTTTGATGTGAATAGGTATGTCATAACTGAAGAATAAACTTATGCCTTCCTTTAGTTAGTGCTAAGCTAACAACATTTTTGTTTTCTTGTTCAGTTTGAAGAATAACAACTACATTGTGAGTACCGGTGTCAAGCCCCAAACCAAGATAGAGACATGAAAATTATTCCAACCCTGAGTTATTTATTGTTCTACATTAATGGTCAAAGTCTACCCAGACTGAAGACTCTACTACCTCCATCTACAATTACTCTGAATGTAAAGGGAGAAGCCATCTTCACTTTCTTTTTCTCACACATAATATCTGAGCAGCATTGCCTCTTACTCCTCTGGAAGGCAGCCTCTGGGGATCCACCGCCTAACAAGTTACTTTCAGAACACTGAAAGTGTATATGCAAATAATTTTGTTTCTATTCAGGCCCAGCTCTTTTCACAGAAGTTAAACTTCATTTTCACTGAACACAAAAAGGAATATTCTTAGAAGCTTCTGAGGAGCAGTGACTTAAAATGTCAAGGTGGCAGCTCAGTGCCTGATTGAAACCCATCCCTTTTTATGGGTGTGTCACAAGTTGGACACATGTAAAAAAAATAACATTTTTTCTTTATTTTGAAAGTTAAATATGTCTGTCATGAATGCCACAAACATACATTTAAATCTCTGCTGAATAAGTGTTAAGAATGAATTTGGAAAGTCATAAAGCTAAAGCAGGGATCTAACATATTGCAGTAATCAGGAATTCCACCAGAGGACATAAAGTACCATTAGAAGATAACTGAAACAGGGAAATCAATATTCATATTTCATACCACATGACACAAATGTATTCATACTTAACAAATATCTTCCATTCTAATTCAATTACATTTTCTCCACAAAAGCTATAGGCATGTCAAAGAAAAAAAAAGATGATTCAATAATTTTTCTTTTTTATCACATATAAAAAAGGGATTACGGAGATTGGAAAAATAAAATAAATAGGCGGCCATTTAACCTGACAGTACTCCTTTTGAAAAACAAGGTCATTTCTTATTAATGCATAAAAAGATGAAAAACTGTAGGTAGTTATAATCAAGTCTCTGATAAATAAATGAGAAGGGAAAAAATCAGATAGTGGAAGAAAATGAAAAGGGAGCAGAACAAGCAACTAATCTGAATTACTTCTCTGAAAATAAAGCACTTACTATTTGGAGGATTCACAAAGATATCTTGGGGTTTGGGAACTATAGCCAATTCTGATGTATCTTGTGTAATTTAAACAGCAAAATAAATTGGACTTGTGCTGTTGGCAAAAGAGGAGCAAAAAAGTCAAATGCCTGTCACAACTATGTGACTGAAGTCACGTCTTTTTATATGTGTAAAAAACTGATGAAGCTTTGATCACACATTTGCAACTGCAATTTTGATGACATTGTGGCTGGTTCCAGATGTCTTTGATGCCATTTGTGTGCAAATGCTCTTAGATCTTCTTTTTTCATACTTTATTTATGTAAGCTTGCCCTAATATGTGGGGCTTCTACTCAAATTCCCCAAGGATATGAAAGCTTTCCATAAAACTTTCAAAAAGTGTCCTGTTTTGGCTCAACTTTATCCAAAGAACTGTTTGCAAGCTTTTGTCAGGAAGCATGATAGAGGATATATTTGACTATGCAGATATTTGCTTATGAATGCACCATGGATAATTTTTGTGGACAGCAATTGGCACTTCGCACATAATAGTTCATTTCCTTAGAACTAAAATTACATTACAATAGTAAAACAAAGGTAGAACCAAAAACAAGTATATGTTGATAAAAGGAAATAATTGCAAGAAGCTTTTGGTGGTCATTTATGCACATACAAAAAATCCCCCTGCACTGGTGTTGAAAATAAATTCATTTTAACAATCCCATCCTGCAGTGTTTTGCAGATATAATAGGATAAGCTTCTCAAGAGACAGAAACAGATGCGAATACAAGCCTGCAAGCTCGATACAGTCCCTGTACACATTACACAAGAGATGATTCTGTGTCATATATACTGAAATATATTCAACATCTCCTTCTATCTGAGGAGATTTGGCCTGATAAATTAAGGCAGAATTTGCCAACTTGTGGGTGAGAAAGAAGAAAAATAACACCATATTTCAGAGTCTCAGATTAATACTTAGCCTTTCTAGAAAAAAGGAATGCCAGAAAAAATGAAGCAGATCTATCTGATATTAATTTAGAAAGAATAGGTAACAAGTTAAGGGAGGAATTTGAGTTAGATTTTTGATAGTTATTTTTCTGTCCTGTCCTGTCCTTCTCTCACCTCTTTCCCTCTCTCTCTCCCCCTCTCTCCCCCTCTCTTTTCTCTCTCTTTCTCTCTCTCTCTCTCCAAGTACAGCAATTGGGTGTCCTTCAGCTTTTTATGCATATTTTAGATTGCACATGAGGAAAGTATTTATCCTTAGATTTTTTTGTGATTTGGAACAGCAATTTGAAATTTGAAATCACCCCTCAATCTTTTTTAAATGATTTTTATTTATTTTTAGCAGACCATCAACATTTTATGGTTAGTCTGGAATACCATACTTTCTTTGTAATTCTCATGTTAAAACTACTGTTTTCATTTGAACTGCTTTATAATATCAAAACTATTAAACTTCAATAGTTTAAATATATAAACATTTGCAATTGTTTATCTATTGTGCGATTAGATAATACAAAATAACAGAGTTGGAAAGAATCCTGGAGGTCTTCTAATCAAACTTGCTACTTGAGCTGGAGACCCTATACCATTTCGGACAAATGGCTGTCCAATCTCTTCTTGAATATCTCTAGAGGTGGAGCAATGCACCCACAACTTCTGGAGGCAAGCTATTTCAATGATTAATTGTTCTCACTGATAGAAAATTTCTCCTTAATTCTCAGTTGGATTTCTCTTTGATAAGCTTCTGCCAGTTACAAAAAAGACTGATCTTTCTTTTAAGGAACGATTGACATCTTTGCCAGATGTTCTGATGCTGTTTAACAAAATACAGGCTACATGAATCTTTTAAAATGCTTTTTAATGACACATAAGGCAACACTGATTGTCAAATTCCTACTTCCCTCAACCCTCAGGATTAAGGGGACACAAGTGGGTGCTCATAGGGGATAGAGCTTAGGTTTAGTGGATAAGGCACTGAGCTAGAAAGGAAAAGACTGTGTGCTCAAATCCTGCATTGGCCATGAAGCCAACTGGGTCACCTTGGGTCAGTCACTCTCTTTTAGCCCAACTCAGCTCACATGGTTGTTACTGTGGGAAAAGTAGGAGGAGGCAGGTATGCTGGATATGTTCATTGCCTTGAGTAATTTGTACAAATAATAAAGGCAGCATATAAATAGAAAGTCAGACAGCAGAAACTATTAAGTTACTACTTCAAAAGAGGAAGTGGGAGCAGGATCTAAAAACCCTAGAGGAGTTTTGAGTTCACCAGTCTTTTATGTTATATCATCAGGCAGGGGAGTTCTACTATAATAAATAAGTCTGATCTTTGAATTATAATTATTATCCTTCATTTTTAAAAATATAAAAGTTGTAAAGCGTATACCACAAATTTTAATAAGCAGGTTTTAGATTAATCAGCAGGTTATAAAATTTGCTGAATTTTATAACTCCAAAAACCAGGATTCTGAAAACAGAGTTTAATTATTTGTTTTAGGAATAAATGATACCAAGAGGCAGGATTAAATCATGTCACAATTGAAGATCAGGATATTCATTCAACATAATAGATCTAACTCATTGTTCTATGAATATAAAAAGGAATTTCAACATCTGAACCATAGAACTCAGCCCAAGCAAGTTTTAAATAGACATATTGCTGGAGAAAAGGACACATTCATGATATCTATACTTGTTTTTGTAGTATTGATACAATTAGATAATGATATTGTCTGGTTGTATGTTAGATTGAAAAGAAACCACAACAGCCAAAAGAGTGAGAAATTTTGAAGTTGTGTGTTATTCTAAGACAATTTAACCTTTGAGTTTTCTTGGATTTTTTTGCTCTATTATTAAGAACCAGTATACACTATTTCAATTTAATACAGAAATGTTGAAATGTAAAAATCCTTTCTTCAAAAATGAATAAAACATCCCACCAATTTATTCATTGCTAGTCAAACAATTAATCCATAAAATTGAGCAAGCTTCACTACATATTAAGAACAAAAATGAAAAGCCAAAGCAAACATCTGACTGAATGCTCCCCCCACGACCCTTCCTGAGTGGCTTAAAAAAAAAAAGACCATTAGTGAAGGATGGGAATGGTTGACACAGTGGAACAAGCAATCCCAAACATGGAATAATATTACAGAGCTGTCAAATTAGATTTGACAACTGTAAAATAGGCTGCTTATCTAAGAAGAGTGGGGCAAATTGTTAGGGAGCAGTTCTCAATAATTCCCAAACTGTTTGGTGACTAAACATGGAAAGAAAATGCTAATTCATTATTCATTTCAGCCATGAAACTTACAATGGATAATTTAAAATGCCACCAGTTAATATTAAATATTCTAATATTCTTTAGAAGAATCACAGATATGCACATATGTTTCAACAGTGAAGCTTTCAGATTTGAACTACCAGTAGTTGTACTTTCCACTTCAAAACAAAAGTATTGTGCATATGAAACTTGATGAAAACATATATGTAGGGAGCTCTTATGAATTTATTTTTGTATTGAAAATAAGGGTGCTACAGAGTTTTGCTTTGCTAAACTCATTTGGCATTTCCTGTTATTTATGTAACTTATGGAAGGTCTTGCTTTCTTGCTCAATAAAAAAAGATGGAAAATTTATTTTTCTCCCAGGAAACAAGTAGATCATATCACACTGAAACACTATAGATACTATACAGCTAGAGTTATAACAAAAGCATTTCATGAGTTGGCAACAAAACTAACTCTGTCAAATGCATGGTAAATCCTTAAAGGGTAATTAAAAATACAATATCACCCATCTGAAATAAATACTTAATGGAACTTCTTCATAGTAGGTATTTTGCTCTTAACAGCAACAACTATAGAATCCTGACTATATGTCCAGGCACAGCAGGGGCAAATTCTGACAGCAATCCAGCTTTTGGTGTGCACTGGGCACACTATGAGGCTTGCACAGGCAAAGCTTGAATCCTGCTGGACCACACTCCAAGCATTCTTATTTGTTCTGCTTAGACAAGTAAACAGTTATTTTGACCAGGCCAAGGAAATTGTGACAGTGATTATACTCCTGGATGCAACATGGATAGATTCCCCCTACCAAACTCCACCCTCTTCAAACTGGTCTAGATTTCCAGAAGAGACACATCGTTTGAGATTCCCGTGGCTGGAGACTCCAGGAATTGAAGGTCAACTTGCTTTAGATGCCTGTAAGACTTCCTTGCCTATTTTTGTGATTAGACAATATTATAGTCGAGGAAGTTTTTTTTTTTTCCATGTCAAATAAATTATTTCCCAGATTTTTGGGGTCATTGTTTCAGTGGCCATATCAGTTATCTGTTGTGATAATCTCTGCAATAACTCATAAATACTATGGCAATGAACATGAGAAAAAGGTCTGACTGGTTCATTATTGACAGACCCATAACACTTGTATAAAACCTAACCATCTTCTGAATTGTGTTTCTCCTGAGGCTTTTGCTGCTGTGCAGTAATCATGTGGGACTAGTTTACTTCTATTCTGCACAGATCGAAGAGAAATAAGTCAAGAAACAGCTGACACAACTGATCAGAGAAGGCTGTGTATCATCTCGCCTTTCTTTGTTATCTCCTTAATGGAAAAACTTCCAAGTGGCTTGCTTATAGAAATTGTTCATTGCATGTACACACCACTAATCTTAAAAAATGTTGTGGGACAACATTAGATTGGTTGACTCTATGGGGACTCTTTGGGGAGTCAGAAAAGAAGCATCGATATGATTAGGAAGTGCTTTAGGGCCTTTTGGCCATAAATAAAATTGAATTGAATTGATTAGGAAGAACGTATTATGTTTCCCACATGGCATCTTGCAAAATCAGACATTATGGTGAAGGCTATAGCTTCAGCTCAGAACAGAATGTTGCAAGATGCATTGAAGGTACTTGGTTTTGATACAAGATATTAAATTGGGAGCTTGTATAGTTTATAACACAGTGATTTTTCACTGTTCAGTTAAAATGCAGAATCCACATTTCTTTGTTTTTCGTGGTTGATATGTCTGTTGGCAAATGTAACGACAGTTAGTGGTGGAATCCCAGTCAAGATCACAAACTGATGGAATGAATTGTTTTAGAAGCATGAGGTGAGTTGGCTGTTTAAAATGGCTCTGTGTATCAGTTCAGATGTGAAATTCATTTTCTCCTTTCACCTCTTTAATCCATACCAGGCTTTATATCTGCTTCTCTGTTCTTGATATATAAGAGACTTACAAGGCAAAACAACCCTCATGATTTTATAAAGTCAAGTCCTACACTTAGGCAAGAAAAACCAAAAGTACACATATAGACTGGGTGAAACAGGCTTAATAGCAATAACTGTGAGTGGGATCTTGGAGTCTTAGTTGACAAGCAATTAAATATGAATTAGCAGTGTGCGATGGCAGCCCAAAAACCCAATGCAATCCTAAATTGCATTAACAGAGGGATTCAGTCAAGATATGTGAGGTACTAATACCACTCTATAAAGCCTTAGTAAGACCACACCTAGAGTATTGCATCCAGTTTTGGTCGTCACACTATAAAAAAGATGTTGAGACTCTAGAAAGAGTGCAGAGAAAAGCAACCAAGATGATTAGGGAACTGGAGGCTAGAACATACGGTGAACAGTTGTAGGAACTGAGAATAGCTAGTCTAGAGAAGAGAAGGACCAGGGAGACATGATAGCAGTGTTCCAATATTTGAGGGGCTGCCACAGAGACGAGGGGTCAAGCTATTTTCCAAAGCACCTGAAGGTCAGACAAGTAATAATGGATGGAAACTGAACAAGAGATTCAACCTGGAAATAAGGAGAAATTTTCTGAGAAATTTTCTGAGAGAACAATCAACCAACAATCAATCAACAATCAACAAGCTTTCCTCCAGAGGTTGTGGGAGATTCATCACTAGAAGCTTTCAAGAAGAGACTGGACTGCCATCTGTCAAAAATGGTGTAGAGTCTGCTTGGGCAGGGGGTTGGACTAGATGATCTACAAGGTCCCTTTCAGCTCTGTTAATCTATCTGTATTTAACCTTGGTTCAAACCAACAAAAAAAACCCTCCATTTTTGCCAAATAGTTGTTAAATGACAAAGTATGTCATTGCAATGATTTATCTCATTGTATAATCATATCATGGTATCAATGATGCAAATTGATGCAAACCATATCCATTTAATGTGGGTGGCTTATTCTGTATTTTTGCAATGCCATGTGTAGGAAATAGTAGACCTTCCCTTTTTTTTGGTGGTATATCTAGATGGAAATTTTGTATGTTACACCCAAAGTCCACTAAACGATGTTCCAATAAATCAAGGTTTATGATAAAAATATTTTTAAAGGTGAAAAATAATAAAAAGTTCATGACTCTACTAAGCTTGATACTTTCCAATTACACAAAACAGAAGATAGCATCACATCAGATTCATACTGTCACAAGTGTATAATGTTGTACTATACTCGATTAGATTCAACTCATTATTTATTTATTATTTATTTATTTATTTATCATATTTATATGCCGCCCATCTCCCAGAGGACTCTATTAGCCCTATTGTCAATACATGAAGTTTATAGATTTATAGATTACTTATTTTTTTACTTCCATATAGATTACTTACTTATAGGTGAATAATCTATTTTCATTTTCTGGAGAGATGTTTTACTAATATTCAGGAAAATAGACTGAAAACTTTCAAGAAGAAACCGGACTGTCGTCTGTCAGAAATGGTATAAGATCTCCTGCTTGGGTGGGTGGTTGGACTAGATGACCTACAAGGTTCCTTCCAACTCTGTTAATCTGTTAAATCTCTCCTGCATCAGTTTCCATCTATTGGAAAATAGGTTGTCCCCCTCTTTTCTGTGACAGCCCCTAAATATTGGAACACTGGTATCATGTCACCCCTGGTCCTTCTCTTCACTAGACTAGCAATGCTCAGTTCTTATAACCAGGCCCCTAATCATCTTTGTTGCTCTTCTCTGCACTCTTTCTAGAGTTTCAACATCTTTTTTATTATGTGGTAACCAAAACTGGATGCAATATTCCAGATGTGGCCTTACTAAGGCTTTATAGAGCAGTATTAGTACCTCATGTGATCTTAATTCAATCCCTCTGTTAATGCAACTAAGAATTGAATTGGCTTTTTTGGTTGCTGCCACACACTGCTGGCTCATATTTAATCAATTGTCCACTAGGATTCCAAGATCCCTCTCAGAATTACTGCTATTAAACCAGGTTTCACCTAATCTGTACAGGTACTTTTGGCTTTTCTTGCCTGTGTCCTTTTTTTTTTCTATGCTGAATTTCATTTTATTAGATAGGGCTCAATGTTCAAGTCTGTTTCTTTCATTTGAAAATGCAAACTTAAATCAAGCTAACAGCTGCAAACAAATCTATTATCCAATTTTACAGATTTCTATTAAAGTTGAGGTATACAATCTCTGCTCCAGGCATGAAAAGGAACTCACATAATGGGTTGCTGCAAAAGAGATTGAGCCTGGTCGATTTCTGATGAAATTCTGCCCGTGATGGAGTATGGAAAATAAATAAATAGTTCAGAGGTAACTAATTTTGAATTTATTATAATTGTGGATTTAAAGCACTAAGAACTATATTCAAAGATCGAATTTGGGTCAGTCACTGGGACCAGAGATGTACTCTTCCAAGCTTTTGGACTCATGCTGGAGTCCATCTTCAGACTCACTTGGGCAAGAAAAAAACTCAGAAGAATTGCCTCTATATTTAATCCATATTTTAAAAGTTATCTTTCTGGCTAACAGATATCATATTATTATTCGTTAAATTTATTTGCAGCCCATCTCACATCAGGCTAGTCTCTGGGCAGCTTACAACAGTAAAATGGAAACAGTAAAACAGTGGTTGTTAAGTGAGTTGCACCTGATTTTATGAACTATTCTGTCATGGTTGTTAAGTGAATTATTGCAGATGCTAAGTGAGTCATGTGGTTGTTAAGTAAATTCAGCCTGACTTTGCTTGTTGGAAGCCAGCTGGGATGGCAATCACATGAGCCTGGGGTGCTGCAACCTCTAAATACTTCTTGATTGCCAAGCAACTGAATTTTGATCATGCAACTGTAGAGAGGCTGCAATGGTCATAAGTGTGTTGACCAGTAAAGTCAGTGCTGTTGTAACTTCAAACACTCTAAATTAATGGTTGTAACTCAAGGACTATCTGTATTCCCGAGGTTTGGACTGCCTCCACCCTACTGGCCTTCCACAAAGCTGTTAAAACCTGGCTTTTCCGGCAGGCATGGGGCCATTGATCTCGCTATTGTGACTCAGCGAGATCCGGCCCCAGATGGGATGTGAATTTTTTTTTTTTATGGTTCTATTGTTTTAACCCATTTTTAAATTTTTTATAATGTATTGATGCTATAATTTTTTGTTGTGATGTATTGTGGTTATACTTTTGTTGTGAGCCGCCCAGAGTCCTTGGGGAATTGGGCGGCATAAAAATTCAATTAAATAAGTAAATATTTGTATTCTGACTTCTTTTTCTGTCTGTATTACATGTAACTACCCAGTTAACATCCAGTATCAGAGATTTATAAATATCACCCCTTCTGCTTAGGAAGAAAGAACTCCATTATTCTACAGAAAATGTTTTAAAAAGATAGGCACAGAAGGTAGGGTTGTGTTTTTTTAAGATATTCAGCTTTTTTTGGGAGTAAATGATATAAAAATTACACTCACACATCTGCTCAGATAATCCCTCAATCCTATTTCTGGCAAATCATTTTTCCCGTCAGATTTCTAACAGCAGGTACTTGGAAATATACACAGCAAGCCGTCAAGGAAAGAATTCTACATTACTGTCAGAAATCCAAGTTGTAATTCTGAGACTTCCACTTAGGCAGGCACAAGAGGTACAGTGAATATGGTTCACTTCAGATTTAATCAAAATATATCCAAAAATAGATACCTCGATGGACCCTATCAGATGATGTGTAAGTATCAAATCTGGAGCTTGAAACTATGATTCTAATGTTTTGAGTCTACTAGTGACAGGAGAAGAAAGTTTCCAAAAGAGTAAAGATACTTACAAATAAATTTAAAAAGAGTGCTTTTCAAACTTGGCAGCTTTAAGATGTGTAGCTTTAATATGCTAGCTAGGGAATTTTTGGAGTCAAAGACCACAAATTTTAAAGTTGGCAAGTTTGAAAAACATTGATTTAAACAAACATTTCCATTTAAAGGAAATTTCCTAAACCTGTTTGTCTTGACTTGTAAATTTATAGGTGGAAATAAAACCTATTTATTATTGCAATGAACCCATATTGATTTTGAATTATATAAACTATTATACGGCAGCGATATATTTGAAAATGACTAGTAATGTCATTTGTTTGCACTGCAGAGTTTTATCTGCGTAGAATTGTGGGAAATGTTAATCTAGGGTTGCTTAAATCTCATGATTTTCAGCAACTGAATTTTCTGAAAGGTAAAGGCCAATAAATAAAGCACCCCTGAGTAAATTTATTTAGGATCAAGTTACACATATGAAGAACTTTCTATAGGCAAGTTTCTGCACAACTTTCTCTGATTCAATTTTTATGGCGATACCCCTTGAATAACAGAGACATCACATGTAATTAATATGATATGCATGGGGCTGCCCTTGGGGCACATCCGGAGGCTCCATCTAGTCCAGACTGCAGCTGTGCAGGTGGTTACTGGAGCTTCCTATTACTCCTGTGTGACACCTCTCCTGCGAGCTGCGCTGGTTACCAGTGGCCCTCTGGATCCGCTTCAAGGTGCTGGTGCTCACCTATAAAGCCCTATATGGCATCGGCCCAGGGTACTTGCAGGACCACCTTC
>JANHFM010004695.1:146544-159351 GCA_032468115.1 Grayia smithii | reverse complement strand
GAGGGTTTTTTTTCTTTTTTGGGAGGGGGGGTTTAATTCGTTATAATTTGTTATAATTTGTTAAAACTTTTCAATAAAAATAGAACTCTTTTCATGGACCAATTTAACTTGAGAACCTATTTTATTTGATCAATAACCAATAATATAAGAACAATCTCACTATTTGGTTTCTAATCAGTTACCTATACTAGACACTATATCTTGTTAACAACCAAGTAGTTATTCTGTTATAGCATGACTTGTGTTCTGAGGGGAAAAAGATGGAGTTTCAATAGAAATTTAACATTATTCTGTAACTAATTAATTTATGAAGGTTATCCATGAAGAAACACATATATAACTTTTTACTGTACAACAGAAAGAGCTGAAATGAGGAACACTCTGTATAGTGTCTCTCATTCTTCCCCATTTAAAAAGCAATCCAAGAGAACTGTTATAGGGATTTTAGAAAACTGACATCACAGCACAAGAGAGTTTTGAGAATTACTGATTAATGATTCCAATGTTTCATTATGAGAATGTTTCATTCTCCCAAAAACCTACAGTAGTTCAAAGCTGAATTAGTCGACCTGTACAGTGATGTGGACAGCCACAGCTGTCATATATTTATTTATGGTCAACTACCATAAAGCTACCCTCTTGACATATACTTACAACAGTGTACAATTAAAACACTAATGCAACAGAAATAAGTTATCAAAATACAATTAAGTCAGAAAACAAATTATGCCAGAGGTAATTTAACAATAAAAGCCAAACAATACAATGGGTACACAAGACCACCTGACCTAATGCCTGGGAGAACAAGCAACTTTTTAAAGTCTTATAAAAGTCAGGCAGGATTAGGGTAATAAATTCTCGAGGTGTAATTAATGATAGCACACAGCAAGAAAGAAGGCACATCTCTGGCAGCATGCCAACCCTGTTGGATCTTATTGTATGGGCAGAGATCATTGGAGACAGATAGTCTGGTAAATACTCAGACTCTATAACATGAAGGGCTTTAACTAGCACTTTCAATTTCTATGAGTCACTATGACCAAAAATTTTAAAAAATGCACATCCTCAGTCACATCATTAGGCAAATTTCAAACTTCCATGCTCAGTTCCTGTTGCTTGATGGAACTATGTAAGTTATGTGGTTTATGTTGTGATTATATTGTGACACGGGTTTTATCTCTTGGATCATTTACAAAGTTTTATGTAGACATGAGCTTCTCACTGTAATCCATAGTTAAGGATGAAGAAAACAAATAATTCTTCCCTGTATTTTTATCAAATAGGATTGCAATTATTCTTAAATCTTTTTATGCATTCTTCTCTCTCTCTCTCTCAGAAATCTGTAACAATGCTGTTAAATTATTGTTTATAGTTTACATAAATAACAAGTGAAACCAGATGTGGAATGGGAGAACTCACTGTAGTATTTAATTCATCTGTATGTCCAACTCACCCTGTTAATAATTCAAAATTCTCAGCAGGACTTCAGCTCTGATATATGGTTTAGAAACAAAAGCTATGTTTTTGTTGGATACCATTTTTGAAGCTACTTTAGGCTCTTGATGAGTAAAAACACACTGGTATGGATTAGGGAGAGGAGGGATGCAGTGGGTTATTAGATTCAGGGGTCAAGAGGTACATTCTTAAATGAAAATGATTCCTATGATTTTCCCAAAGGGGTTTTTTTCAGGAGATAACTGGACTTACTTGTTTTTTCTTTGAAGACATTTCACTTCTCATTCAAGAAGCAACTCTGACAGGACAGTGGGAAATGGAAGGATTTATATTCCTTGCAGACAGCTGTTCATTTGAATCCTTTTAGAGGATCGTTGAAGCACCTGGAGTCTCTGTGTCCTCAGGGTCACCTGAGTAGTACTCCTGGTTCCTGTAGTCTGCAATTTTTTCTCTGCAAATCCTGGATGACTGAGAATCTGTACAGAATCCTCTGATTCATTACCCCAAATTCAGCTATTTGGATACATGGTAAGGAACGTGGATTGAAGAGACAGTGTGTAGTTTCACTCTTACTCTCTTTTTGCCTATTTTTTTTTAATGTCGGGACAGGATTTGTATTGCACTTTATTCTTTGGTTTGTGGCCAACTTCTTATTCATTCCCTTTTCCATATTTTTTTTCATTACTTCATATCACAATTTATGTACTAAATATTCTTTCATTTTATTTAAAGGGGTCATTATTAACAAAATTCCATTTTTTCTATAGAATTCTGTAAGATAATTTCCCTAGACTCAATGAAATTTGCAAAGTACATATGTTCACACATCACCAACAAATATACATACATACACTCACTCAATGAACAAAACCAGATAGTCAACTAGTTACTAGGCGTTCGTTGCATCATTTACATCCAGATGCTGGGGGAATATGATTTACTTGATTTTCTTTAACCCTCTGTAAATCATTCATTAAATATGCTTTTTATAGCACAGAACAGTAATTAATACGTATACACATTTTCTTGTTCTCAGTCCTTGTAAGCAGCATACCTCCTATCCAGTGGTGAAATCTGAACCGGTTTACTACCGATTCTTTGGCCGTGCATGCATACTGTGTGCCAAACGCATGCTGCATGCACATGCACAGTGCGCATCAAAAGGAGGCTTGGGAAGGTAAGTAGAACAGCGAGGGGGGGGGAATCAGCTGTGCTGTGCAATTTAGCTTCTCTAGAAAGCAGGATTTCCTGCTTTCTAGGAAAGCTAAACTGCATGGCACAACTGATGGTCGGAAATACCAGTTTGGAGGAACCGATAGCTTTTTTAAACTACCGGTTCAGAGGAATCGGTAGCTAACTACCGGTTCGCCTGAACCAGTAACTTTTTTTTACTTCTTTTTTTTTACTTCTTTTTTTTTTTTACTACCAGTTCATCCAAACCGGTAGTTGTTATCACTACCGGTTTGCCCGAACCAGAGTGAACCAGTAGCATTTCACCCCTGCTCCTATCCCATTTTTATTTCATTGATAAAAGGTACGTCTCTGTGTATTAATATACTAGGCAATGTCATTTTGGTTTCCACTTAGCTCCAGCTGCCTGCAATTAGTGCAAGTTCGAATCTCACCAGGCTCAAGGTTGACTCAGCCTTCCATCATTCGAGGTAGGTAAACTGAGGACCCAGATTGTTGGGGGCAATAAGCTGACTTTGCAAAAATGCCGCTGGGGGGGAGGCAAACGCCCTAATAAGCAGGCATATACAAGGAATGAAGGCTATTGCTAAGCACATTGATTTGTGCTTATAGAAATTGTAAGCCGCCCTGAGGCTCCGGAGGAGGGTGGCATATAAGTTGAAATAAAAAAAATAAAAAAAAATAAAATTGTCCTTTAAACTTCTCATTCTTCTCTTTTAAAGAATCTCATCAACATACAATCACAACTTTCTCTGTTCCCTTTTTCCTTATTCTTCCTGATAGGTAGATAGACATATAAATGATTTGATCCTCATTCTTTATATGTCGAATCCATTCTTTAGTACCATAAAAGAATTTCTGTATTCACAAACTTCTGTATTCAGGTAACAGTCATTTATCATCTCCTCAGCCATACTTGACACTATCTCTTCTTGTTTACTAAACATTTCTTAAGCAATCAATTCCCTCTGAATTCCAGAGACTTTTCAGTTTTTCACCTTTTGCTTCCACATAATAAAATGTGAAAAACATGATCATATATGTTGAATACTCAATAAAGGAGTGAAGCTGAAGAATATAGGCTTCACTCAGGTCCACCATCTATGTGGGAAAAATAGTTTATTCTGATTAGCTAAACCATCTGACAGGTCCCTATAAAAGGGCAAGCTCTCAGACAGACAATTGCTGGGTTATTGCTTGTTATAATAAAGAGTTGAAATTGAAGATCTGCCTCTGTCTCTTCAATCGCCCACTATTCTCCAATATACACAGCAATTTTCACTTCTTTTCATCTTCATTCTTTGCAACAGACTCTCCACTAACTTTCTGTTAGCAACTGCAGGCCTTGATATTCCTCTTCCATTTATTATTAGAAATATTCTGATAAGATATGCAAATATGTCTACTAATTTGTGTTTATCTTACAATTATCTATTTCATGCATCCAGTCAAATACAGCTGACTGGTCTTGTGCAGGCACTGGATTTCCAGACTCATATTCCTTGTTTCATTGTATAACCTATCCAATGTTTCTGTTAATCATTTGGTTTTTCAGCCAACAGCACAGCATTATCTGCATATAAAAATCTACATGTATTGCTAATATTACTGCAAGTATTCCTTATTGTTTTTCATAAATACATTAAACAATCAAGGGGAGATCATAGTAAAGTAAGAGTTTCATTTTATGCTAAATGTTGAAGCTATTCACTCATAACATCAGCAACCAAACTAATTCTATATTCATGTAAAATATTCCATAATTCAAGTATATACACTCCATATGATTTATCTAAATCAGGGGTGTCAAACTCGATTTCATTGAGGGCCACATCAGGGTTGTGTTTGACCTCGGGGGGACAGGGGACATGGCCAACTTGATGTCACTCATGTCAGGGGCGCCTGTGGTGGCTTGAGTGCTCTGCCAGTGAAAACAGCTCAGGAGGGCCGCCTGCTCACTATTTTTAGGGCAGCCCCATGGGCCTGATCTAAGTACCCTGTGGACCTAATCCGGCCCCTGGGCCTTGAGTTTGCTCTAAATGAAGAAACAGTGCAACACATTTTCTTATATTTAGATACTTCTCAATAAACAATAAAGTTTCAGGTATGATTACCTGTATATGCATTTCCCCAAAGGAGATAATGAAGGGGTCAAGCTCAGTTATTTCTGATTAATGCTCCAGAAGAGGGATAAGATAGGTTAAGCTTATTCAGAATTCAGAATCCAATTGTTAATGGTCTTTGTATAGTCCTAATCAATAATAAAGATGATAATTTTCTGACCCCCAAAAGATGATTATAGCAAATTAGATAGGTAGATAGAAGAAAGAATATCTACAATAAAATAAAAATGCTGTACAGGTAATCCTGAACTTACAACAGTTTGTTTAGTGACTGTTTAAAGTTACAACAACACTGAAAAAAGTGACATGACTGTTTTTCACCCTTATGACTGTGGCAGCATCCCCATGGTCACATGACCAAAATTTGGATGCTTGGCAACTGACTCATAATTTATGACAGTTGCAGTGTCCTGTGGTCATTTGATCACCTTTTGTGATCTCCTGACAAGCAACGTCAATTGGGAAGCCAGACTCACTTCCTAAAATGGAGCAAGACAATTAACAAATGTTTCACTTAGCAACAGAAATTTTGGGTTCAATTGTGGTTGTAAATTGAAGTGTACCTGTATTTGTATTAGGTTAAATATGAAAAAGGTACATGAATTTGGACAATGTGTCTCAAAATTGAGGCACATTTTTGTAAATTTTAGGTAAGTTTTCTTCGGTGACAAGTGATTTCTGCTATAGGAATGAGGAAAAAAATATTCCTCTTTTACATTGTAAGTGCTCTCAACATCCTCAACATTCTTTAACTTACTTAGATATACAGGTGACTGCAGAGGATTGAAAAATAAGATGCTTCCACAGAGGATGGATTTCATTCTCAGAAACGCCACAGTTTGAGATGATCATCCACTCTTGGTAATAGCTATGTTCTGTATTGGATATATAAGTGGCTGTGTAGCAAAAATTAACATACAGTATGTTCAAATTGCCTTCCTATAATTAGGTAATTACAACTGATGTTTCATGTCTATTCAAGAATTTATATGTCAACTCAAAAGCAAGTCCCACTTAAATCCATATTCCTAGCTGCATAAAGGATAATGGTATTTAGTAGGTGTTAGACATAACATTGATTATTACACTATTAATCACATTGGCATGCACCATGTTAGAGATCTCAGTGATTAGAGCTCCCCTGTATTACATAATTATTCAAACACCATTTCCAACAGTGATGCTAGTTTCCAAGTCTCATTTGAATGAAGAGCAGACCTGAAGAATTGCTGTTCTATTGACATCCACCAACAGTCAGATATTGGCTTCCTTTTTCAAATGTGTTGTCTTCACTTGTTAGTCCATCTACTAAATTCTTATATGTCATATCCAAAATGTTCTATCACATATCAATATCCCAAGACTTTATATCAAAAATCCTATTCTGCTACTTATACCATCAATCAACTTTGAGGTTAAAAACTCAACCTTCTTAAACCACTCATAAATAAAAACCCTCACAGAGAAATAGTCAACATGCCCTCTCGTAAAAATGGCTATCTTTATATTGTAAAGATTTTGTTATTGTAGATATGAATGCTTGCACCAAAGAACAGAGGCTTTCTGCAGCATAAATAGTCACTCCATGATTGAGTTTTAAGAAAAAAAATCAATCTGAAGTACATATTATTTTATTGCAGTTTTACTATTTGCCTACATCCTGCAATAATACCTTTAATGCCATCCAACAACATTTATCTATACCAGATTCTTGGGAAGGATTTGAAAGGTAGATAAAAATACCAATTCCAGTCTAATTATCTGGCTGACTGTGTAAGGAACCATAATAATTTACAGCATTATATAGATAAGGGCATGATTTTCTTTGGGTAACATACAATCTATATATACCTGGAAAATTATCATGCAATCTGTGTAATATCTTCTGTATTTATTCAGAAGAAATATGGCTGAATTTAAGATAAGATAACCTTACCCCATCCAAGATGTTAAAAAAAACCCTTCTCTAAACTCAGAATATTTTTCCATTTTAAATATAAATTATCTGGAATAAATCATAGCTTTCCTGTTAGGTAAATACCATACAAGGTGTACTTGTTGGAATTCTTTTATATAGTCTGTAGAGAAAAATTAATATCAGGATCTGTCATCTTCAAGGCTGCACTTCAGTCAGCTGCTATAAAAGATTCTGCTCATTAGCTTTGAGGTAAATTATAGAATCATAAATCTATGTAGCTGTAACCAGATGGGAAGTAAATACTGTCTGTTGTGAATCTTCATGTTATTGTTTGTTACTTGATATGCCTCATTTGTTCTTTTGAAATACATCTTAATCAATGCTGCAGCAAAACAACAGCAACATGATTTCAAGTGTCTAGGATATATTTGGCAAAAGTCAGAATTTGTCCCATAGATCAGGGGTCCCCAACCTGGGCCTTGAGCCCTTAGGAACTGGGCCACAGAAGTGGTGGGTGAGCATGCATGAGCAGTGGGCAAGTGCATGCATGCATGCTCCATTTGCATGAATGGTGTGTGTGCATGCCTGCCACTTGTGCAAATAGAATTGTGTGTAGTGTGCTTGCCTGCTGCCTGCATAGAACTCCTCTTCCCCCTCCCCCAAGCTGGTTGCAAAGCTGGAAATGTTGGGGAACTTTGACATAGATGTATCTGCTGCCCACAAATTACAACCATATACTTTATAGCATCAGTTCAAAATTTAGGGGATTGTTACCAAATGCTAACTTTTTCCCCCTTCTGTTCAATCATGTCTAAATCTTGGAAATTGTCTGGACAATACCTTACAATTTTCTTGACAATGCTTTACAGAAGTAGTTTGTCATTTCTTCTTTCCTAGGGCTGAGAAAAAGTGAATGGCTAATGTTACCCAGTTGGCTTTGTGCCTAAGCGAGGAACAGAACTCAGTTTCTGAATTTCTGACCTGATGTCTGTCTTAAACTATTGCATCAAACTGGCTGTCTGGATACTAGATAGTCCCAAGGAAATTCTCTGTCTCCTTTCATAGAATTTGGCATTATAATGTATCTTCTAGGGCTGAAGATGCAGTGCAGAAAAAGTGTTTTAATTAAAACAATGGAACTAATGTTTTTTATGCAGTAAGATGTAGATCTTATTCTTTTCCAGTTGTGAATTCCAATACTTTCATCTGTGAACAATTATCACAGCTATAGAATTAAGTGGTAAGAAACTACAATGCTACTAGTTTCCATGTTCTATTGGCTTATCAAGTTAAGAATCTTTTGGAACATAGCAGAAGCACACAGCACATTTGGCTCAAAAATGTGTCTCTTCAGGATGTAGACTCTCCTGGTATTATACATCTGTTTCCCCCCTGCAGCTCATCCCACTTCAATGCTGACATTAGAAATGACTAATTGCAACATTAATTTATATTCTATATGAGGCATCTAAATGTACTTTATTTGTTTCTTCATTTTAATTTTATTTAATATTTGTTATATTAAATATTAAAAAGATACATAGAGACAATCAGTGGAGTCCTTGGTATCTCTGAATGTGATTTATTTTCTTGTAGATGTTTAGTTATCTGACTAGTTAACATCTTCAATATTAGAAAGTGTGGGTGGGTATGTTCTTGGTAGTTCTTTGATTAGGTTAATGTTAATGTTTAATGTTTATTGCATTTATATGCCGTCCTTCTCCCGAAGGACTCGGGGCGGCTCACAATTTTTGTTGTTTTTTACTGCTTGTTTGTTTGTAGGGTATTAATTCTGGGGTTAATTACTGCTTATGTTGTGGTGTTATGTTATATTATGTTGTAGTGAGGAAGTTTTCTGTTCCTTTTTAGCTTTTTATTATTTATTTTCAATCATCTGTAAACATTATTTATCTCTAGATGCCTATTTACGACTAATTTCTCTGATTGCAGAGAAAGCTTCCAGGAATTCTCCAGATTTTGATGACTTGTCACTAGTCTGGTATTTTTATTTCTCCAATGGTGAACTCATTGCCACTGTAACTGAGTCCATACACCTTGTTGCTGGTCATTTTTTGCTTCTCTTTCCTTCTGCCTTTCCAAGAATTAGAATCTTCTCTAGAGATTAATATTCTCACCTTATATGTCTGAAGTAGGATAATTTGAGCCTTTTATTTGTGCCTCACATGAGAACTCTGGATTGACTTGTTTGATAATCCATTGGTTTGTTTTCTTGACTGGCCACAATATTCTTAAGAGTCTTTTACAACACAAACATTTAAAGCATTAACATTCCTCCTATCTTGCTTCTTCAAAATCCAACTTTTCAGGTCTGTAGAGTATCATGTGGAAAACCATATCTTGCAAACTTCTAATAGTTCTAAGTACAGAGTCATCATGGAATCATTCCCGATTAAGGTATTGTTTACTGCTTTGCTTGTCTAGTGTAAGTTCTGGTATTAATCTCTGCTTATCTTGTGTTTATTGTTGGTGAGGAGGAGTTATATCTTTTTGTTTCCTTTTTAGTTTTTTTATTGTCTCTTTTCAACGGCCTGTAAATGTTGTTTATCTCAATGTGTGTTGATGGCTGATTTGTCTAAGTGTCAGGAATTCCCTAATATTTTTGTAATTAGCTTGATCTTGGATGCTCACAGTTATATCTTTCAGTTTCTTCAATCAAAATTTAGAAACATAATCCATAAACTTTGGTTCACTATTTTGAGTGTTCCTCATAAAGAACAAATATTATGAAGCCTAAAGTGCTTCTTCCACTTATTATTTTAGTATGAGATCCAAAACTATGATAAAACAATTTAAGTAATTTAGATGGCTCAGAATCTAACACCAAACAGATTTTTCATTTATTTAAAATATTCATAAACTGTTTTTCTGAAAAAAATGTTCCCATGATAACACAGAAAATTATACGTCAACCCACGTATATGCATTGTATGTTTTTTTCAATTATGGAAATTATGTCCTAATTATGTTCTGTGAGAGGAAATTTTGAAGGAACTGAGTTATATTTAGCTAGGCAAAGAGAAGATGGGCAGGTGTGCTGGGACTAGATACAGATGTATGAATACGTTTATTTTAAGGTCCTTGTCCACAAGCACAATACTCACAAGTATGGCAACAATTCATGAGAGCAAAAGTGAGGTTATATTTGCATTGCCATGTTTTTAAATGTAATCTGTTTATACTTATTTTATTTAAATTTATAAATATTTACACTTAAATGTCCCACATATACAAAGTTTGGTCAATAGATGAAGGTGTAGTGTTAGCTGAAAACAGAGAGCTTGGGAGGAAAACATTATTAGTTAATGTGTCAACCATATATTGAAAGGTTCTGATTGGTTTACAAGTTTATTAGGCTTAAAGCATACTGATCATCACTTTCAACTGCACAAATCACTTTCATTTGAGAATCATATCACATATATAACTAACTCAATTTTATATATTACTTCAAAGGTACATGAGTTCTTCCTACTACTTAAAAATATTGAAGTTATTGCACTGCAGAAAATTTACTGTTTTCATTATTTTAGCATTGACTGCTGCTGCTTGTTTCATAGCTTCTCCATGTGAAGCGGGTTGACTCAGATTCATTTTAAAGACCTTTAGCCTCTCAGCAATTTAATGTGAAGAAAAGGGAAAGTCAATATCCCAGGAATTCACAAGGCATTTGGCCAATTTAATGAATGGGGGGGGGGGAGTCCTTGTTACCATGGTGATGATAGAGGTAGAAAACAACAGGGTAAGCTCACACATAAATGAAGGAAACAGAGTAGACATAGGGCTCAGTTCTCTTGCCAGTTCTGAAAATAAAGCGGATTCACTGATTGTTTGAACTGAATATCTGAAAAACCTCACTGGAATTGCAACACATTTGAGGGAACGCTTGAATGAATCATTTGCAGTTAGTGATCCTAGGGCTTTACCCTATACTAGGGTAGTCAAACTGCTTGTAATACTATCTACATAACGATTAAGATGAAATAGCTTCAAAAATGTCTTAAAACCTGGGTTTTTTTATTTCAATTTTTTTCTTGTATCCCTTCTCACAAAATTCTTCAAACATTTAACATCTGTTTTGTTAATCTAATTTAGGAAAGTTAACCAGTCACTCTTTTGGTTTGTTATTGGTATATTCCTTTTAATTATTAGGATATAAGCTGGTTTCGTTTGTGTGCCAAGCATCTTTTTTCCTACCTTATTCTGTCATTTTAAAATCCACTTTCTTCCTTCTATATCATCTTTTAAACACTATCTAGAAGAGGCAGATCCTCCTAAAATTAACTTCTGAGACCATTGTTCAAAAATATCCATGAATATGTCCAATGTAAAATATTTTGCTTCATTGTACATTAGTAACTAAAGTTTTAATGTTCTTTCCCTTAATTGCAATTGTTAATTTGTTCTGTTTTCTAGTGTCCAATCTTCAAAGTCTTGTCCTATCATGGACCCATAGTGGTGCAGTGGTTAGAATGCATTATTGCATGCTGACTCTGCTCACTGCCAGGTGTTCAATCTTGACCGGCTCAAGGTTGACTTTCATCCTTCCCAGGTTGGGAAAATGAGGACCCCGATTGTTTGAAGCATTATGCTGATGTTGTAAACCACTCAGAGAGTGTTGTAAAGCACTATGGAGTGGTATATGTCTAAGTGATAATGCAATTGTGGTGGGTTTTTTTTTCAGAATTCAAAACAAAAGCACTTTCTATTAGAGGGATTCTTATTAATTATTCCAAAATCTCATTTCAATTCCACCTGGACCTTTAGTTTGTTTGTAACCTAATAAAACCAAAGCTCAATTTTATCCCTTTTGCTGTTTATTGGGGAAAAAAAAGTCCTTAAAATTGTATTTATAACTTCTTTTGCTAAGAAGGAGGTGAAAGGGGCTCTCTTATGCTGTAAAACATGTTGATTCCAAAGTTCCTAATAACTGAAAAGCAGCTAACAAATGAGCCAACAAAGCCAACAAATGTTCACCAACAAAGAGCCTCAGTGGTGCACTTAGCTAGTGCGCTGCTAAGTGTTTCCACTTAGCTCCATCTGCCTTCAATTAGTGCAAGTTCTAATCTAACCAGGCTCAAGGTTGACTCAGCTTCCATCCTTTCGAGGTAGGTAAACTGAGGACCCAGATTGTTGGGGGCGATAAGCTGACTTATTGCTAAAAATGCCGCTGGGGGGGGGGGGCAAAAGCCCTAATAAGCAGGCATATACAAGGAATGAAGGCTATTGCTAACCACATTGATTTGTGCTTAAGAAATTGTAAGCCACCCTGAATCTCCGGAGAAGGGCGGGATATAAGTTGAAATAATAATAATATTAAACAATTTCGGAAAGTAATTAGAAAAGGAAGTATGTGAACTCATTCTTCTAACTAAGCTAAACCAGCTAGTGGTACCTGAACACACTTGTAGATGGATCATAAACTTCCTAACAGACAGGAAGCAGCAGGTGAAGCTAAGCAGAATCACATCAGATACCTGAACTAAAGGCACAGGGACCCCACGAGGCTGTGTGCTCTCTCCACTTCTCTTCTCTCTCTATACCAATGACTGAATCTCAAATGATCCATCTGTTAAACTACTGAAGTTTGCAGATGACACAAGAGTGATCGGTCTCATTCGAGACAATGATGAATCCGCATTCAGACAGAAGGTTGAACAACTAGCCTCATGGTGCGATCAGAACAATCTGGAACTGAACACACTCAAAACCATAGAAATAGCAGTGGACTTTAGGAGAAACCTTCCCTTACTACTACCTCTTACAATACTAGACAACACAGTATCAACAGTAGCAGTGGTGGGTTGCTCCCGGTTCGGTCTGGTTCGCTAGAATAGGTGGCGGTGACGCTGTGATGTCACCAAACCGGTTCTAAGCATCCTGGACCTTCCCCCCTCCGTGCGCCCTTACGTACCGGGGCCTGCACGGAGCATGCAGAGTGCACTCACGCGCATGCACAGGAAGCTTTTAAAAAAGTTTTCCTAAAAAAACCAGCTTCTGCGCATGTGTGGGAGCGCCCATTCGAGAGAGCGAGAGCAGGCGGGCTGAGGTGCAGAGGTGGCAGGCGCGGGGCCGGGTGAAGGAGTGTAGCCAGTGGGGGGT
>JANHFM010004695.1:27571-52081 GCA_032468115.1 Grayia smithii | reverse complement strand
TAAGAAGGGGGTAAACATGCCCTGGTTTACCCCCTTCTTAAAAAAAACATTACTTGAAATCTGGATGGCAATTTCCATCCAGATTTCTAACTTCCCTTTTTAGTGAAAGTGGTAGAAAAGATGGTTGCTTCAGAGAGTCCTGGATGAAATGGATTATCTAGACCTCTTCTAGTCAGGATTCAGACCCTATTATGGGACAGAAACAGCATTGGATGCACTTGCTGATGATCTTTGATGAGAACAGGATGGGGGTAGTGCAACCATCATTGCTTTTCTTGACCTCTCTTCAATACCATCAACTATGGTATACTTTTGGGCAGGCTCTGGGGTTTAGGGCTGGGCAGCACAGCCATGTGCTGGTTTGGATACTTTCTCCAAGGCCAGTCCCAATTGGTGTTGATAGGGAATGAGAAATCCATCCCACAGCCTTTTGTGGGATGCTGCAGGACTCAGCACTCTTTTAATATCTACATGAAGCTGCTGGATGAGGTCATCCACCACCATGGGTTGATATATTTTCAGTATACTGGTGATACTCAACTTTATATCTCTATCCTTGGTGATCCAAATGATGCTTGTGCTGCCCTCTTGCAGTGCCTGGAGGCTATGGGGCCTGAATGGGGGATAACATATTTCAGCTCACCTATGACAAGACTGAATGGCTTTGGTGTATGGAGCTTCAAGATCCAGGACTTTAACATCCTTAATTCTGGATGGGGTGGCAGTGCTCCAGACAGGCCCAGTTTGCAATTTGGGGATTCTCCAGTCAAAGGGAAGTTAGCAGTGACAACTGGGAAAGCCTTTGCACAACTTCCCATTGGGTACCAGTTGTGTCCCTTCCTGGATCAGGAGTCCCTGTCCTCAGTCATTCAAGTCCTGTTCATCTCAGGCCTGGACTACTGCAATATGCCATACATGGACTTCCTTTGAAGAACATTTGGAAGCTTCAAGAAGTACAGAATGTGGTATTGCAGGCAATCCTTGGACCCCTAGAGTGGCCCATATTACACCGTTGTTCCACAAGTTGCAATGGTTACTGGCTTGCTTCTGGGTGCAATTCAAGGTGTTGACTATAACTTTAAAGTCCTGCATCACATTGGTCCAGGATTACCTGAGGAACCATCTGAGCCTAATGGGACTGGACCATCCCACTTGTGCTACAGAACCCATTGATCAAGGCTGGAAGGGTCCAAGAAAAGAGCCTTCTCTGCTGTACTTCCTGAAATTTGGAACATCTTGCCATCCTGAATGAAGTTGGCTTTGACCTTCCTGGACATCTGTAACTTTCCCCCTGCACATCCTGCTCCATCCCACCCCATCTTTAATTACAATCTGTACTTTTATTATAAACAATAAATTTTATTATAAACAATATTGTTTGTGGTTTTTAATGTTGTAAGTCACCCAGATTCACCTTGTAGTGACATGGGCAAACACATTTGGGTCAAGCTTCCTTTTCCATTCTCAGGAGTTAGGTCTTACATCAGTATCTATGAATGACTGTAGTTTTCAAATTGCTTATAATTTAGATTCAGTAGTGAAATAATGAAAGGAAGTTCTAAACCAATTTAGTTAGATTTTCTCAACCATTATGACTCTTCCCCCAGATATATGGCAGGGCCCCACCCTCCTTATCTTTTGGAAGGCCTTGAATAGCCAATTCTTCTCACAAGCATTGGGGAAAGATGAGGTTGAAACCTAACAATTTGGTAAATTGATGTATGGGAGAGCGTTGCCTCAGAGCACCATTGATTGAAAATTTTTAAGGCTTTTTTGTGACTTTATTGTCTTGTGAGCTGTCCAGAGTTGTGGTTACAGTGTGGCAGCTATATAAGTAAGTAAGCAGGCAAAGAAATAAACAAACTAGATTTAGTTCTTATTAATGAACAGAGAAACTCTTTTCATTCAAACCAACATGTTCTTCTTTCTTATTTTGGAATGCATAAAAATCTCCTATTTTTTAATGTAAGAACCACAGTACAGAATTATTTAAGAAATAAAATATACTAATAAAAATGAACACAATTAATGTTATTTTCCCATAGAAGAATTAATTCCCCATATATGTCAGTGATTGCTCTCATTTTATTCAAAACTCAGTGCTCTCAGGAATTCAAGAACTTGGCTACAGTAAACAAGGTACACTATTAAGCTACAAGTAACCTAATTACAAATGCAGCTTTCTACAGACTAAGAATTTGCCTGTATACACGCATTCCTGAAGATTCAAACTTCCTCTCCTTTTAAAGGCCACTTGCAATCCATTTCTCAGGCTGGCCAATTGGTCCTTTCTGTTTTATTCAATTTTTCTCACATTTTCCACTTTGGTTTTTTTTTAATTTATAGAACAATCCATTCCATGCCCAATTTTCTTTTTACCAACTTTGTCAATAAACATAAATTCAGAAAAAATCATTGAATATGAATGTTATTTAAAAGATGAAGGCTTTTTCATGTTAGTCCTCTGGAGGTCAAGAAACAGCACAGACATTTAAAAAATGCTATAGATAGTCCATGTTTCGCAGTTATGACAGTGATAAAAAAATAACTTTATGACCAATCCTTTAGCACCTTCACAGGTCTATAAAGCAAGGGAAAGCAACCTGCAGTTGCAGTTTCACTTAGCGGCCAGTTCATTTAATGATTGTCAGTCCCAATTCTAGTCACTGAATGAGGACTATCTGTATTTAGTGTTTTGGGGTACAATAAACAAATATCAGCATTTCCCTTTGTGCTTTTCATATTAAGCAGATGCAAGGCAGGCTTATTTTGAGTTTCTTCCTTACACCTTCTCCTTTTTGCAATAGTACTGAGTTGTTTTTTATTTTGTCTTAGCTGTTTCTACAAATCTTCCAGGTGGTATTGCCTAATTTGGAAGATTTTCAATGCCAGTTGTAAATAATGCTGAATTAAATCCACCATGATATGGGTTTATTCTGGGTTTACACATTTTTCTCAGCTATTGTCATTTTTATTGTTCGGGAAAAAATATCTCTGCTGCTTGTTGTTTCAAGCCCACTTCCTTAACCATTAGACCACACTGGCTCTCTTGATATAGACAACCAAAGAAACCTCAGCAAACATGCTGTTACATGGAAGGCATCCCAAGCAAGTCCAAGCACAAGACTTGTGCAAGTGTCTTGTCCACTTCATTAGGCTTTAATGAAAAAAGAACCAGATGGTGTACTAAATACCTTAATTGACTAAAAACTTCCCCAAAGCCCACTTTTCACTCTAAGAATCATATTAAGCAATTAGCTGATCTCTTTGAAGAGAATTTCTGGGAAACAAAATAAAACATTTGTTTTGTTGTAAACCACTTTCCCCTAATTTATTTCAGTTTACCCGATCACATAGCTCCACATTAAGTATGTTAGTTACTGGGAAGGTTTACATTCCAATATGACACTGCAGTGCTTCTAACTGTGAATAAAGGGAATAAGTGAAAATCTTTACTACACGATTCTTTGCTGCCTTGTGCAAGAGAGTATCTTTCTCTACCTGGCTAATCTTATAGTAAATGGAGCAAGTGTTATGCAAGACAAAAAGAAAAGAAAAAGAAAAGAAATTACCACCACTATGTTGTAGTATTCCTGCAGCAAGATCTAAGAATTTTTTTAGACATGGTTATCTTTTAGTTGCTTTTTCTGGATATTTTGCTTGCCAAACAACTTTTAAATAATAATAATTTTAAATAACAATTATTCATTTTCACCTCTTTCTCTCTGTTGGGAAAGTCCATCCACTCTAATAGCCTCTCCAGGTTGATGGTTCAACAATATTCATTCTGAGGAAATCTTCCAAAACTAATAGGGATACTTTTTAATTGATCTTAATGAAAGTTATATTCACATAATATGTTGATTTAGTAACAGAAAAAGAATTCTATAAGACAAATATGACTGCATATTTTGTAAATAGGATAATTAATTTGAACATTTTACTATTTTGATCTTTGGGATGATATAATAATGAATCAATTCCCCAAAGCAATTTCTTTGGAACTTCACCCAAAGAACAGAGAGTAAGAACAGTGCTGTTTCTTAATGAATGCCAGCCTGCTATAAATTATTTTAATTCTTTGTCAGTCTAAGTAGCAGTGTGCAAGGAAAAAAAATAAATAAAATCCACTGATTTTGCACATTGTGCTCTGATGTTTTAGATCATATCTAAATTACTGACTGCTCCCTTTTATAAATCTTATTAACATAGTGATGCAAATGGATGGTGAAAGCATTATTATATTACACATTTTTAAAAGCAATCAGTTGTATAACTTATATACTGAAATTATTTTGCTCTTATACTTGACAACCTGCTTCTCTAATTAATTTATTCTCAACTAGATCTAAAATGCCTATTCCATTTTGAAAAAAAAATCACAGGAATGTTTAGCACCCTTTATAGTTACTTCTGTTTTTTAACCTGTTTTTTTCGGGGGGGACAAAATACTTTATGTCATATTGTTGTATGTGTTACTATAATTAGCAAATGTAATGATATTATGAATATGCGTCATGGGGCCTTCAACCATATGGTAGAATACTAAGGTTCTGCCAAGGAGATCTGGCAATTTCTTGGTTATACAATGGACTGAATTAGATATTTTAGCTTGCCCATCTTAACACACACTAAATCAGAATACAGTGGAACAGAATACAGTATTCCCCCACTAAGACATTTTAAATATTTTTAAAACATTAAAACATTTTAAAACATTAACATTTGAAAGCTTTAGAAAATATTTCTGAAGAAACACAAGGACATCCTTTCTCATTGTCATTGTCATTGCCTCTTCCCAAATCAATATTTTGCTATGAGTTGATTTGCTATTCTTTTACCAAAGGTGTATTAAAATGCAACTTTTAATTATAATAGACACCAGGTCACTTAATTCTTCTGTTCTCTTGCCTTTACAAATATTCTTCCATCTGCTCAGAAATTATAGACATTCTTCAAGTAGATATATACAATTACACCACTTTTACATTCACAAAATACACCCAGCTCTTTGCAAGATTATTCCTTGAACTTCCCACCACCTTTAGAAGCTATCAAGATGTCAATTCTTATCTTGACTATTTTGTATTGAGTTTAAGATAAAAGATCTTGTTTACTTTCTCCTAATATGCGGTATAAAAAAACTACCTGTTAACATTTGTGGAGTATAACTATTCTCTTTTCTTCTCTAGATTGTCAGAACTTAAACGTATAAGCATCACCTTATACATCTTACCTATAAAGCCCTACATGACATCGGCCCAGGGTACTTGCAGGACCACCTTCTGCCATCCTCTCGACGCCCCGTGCACTCACACAGGGCAGCCCTCCTCAGGTTGCCATCAGTCAGACAATGCCGGCTGGTGGCTCCCAGGGTGAGGGCGTTCTCTGTGGGTGCACCAACCCTCTGGAATGGGTTACCCACCAACCTCTGGACTGCCCCCAATCTTCACTCCTTCCGCTGCGGCCTGAAGACGTGGCTGTTCCAGCAGATTGGTTGACTGATGGCTTTTTTTAAATTTCACTGTTTTAATTGTGTTTTAGTAGTTTTAATTTTAATAATTTTGTATTTTAATAAATTTATTTATTGTTCGTTTGTAAAGCCTGTGAGCCGCCCCAAGTCCTTCGGGAGAAGGGCGGCATATAAATCGAACAAAATAAATAAAATAAATAAATTATTATAATTGCACTGAGGATTTTTGTTTTATAGCACAGCAGAGAACCACTTTCCCCCTGAGATTCTAAATTTCAAAAATCTCCTTTCCCTAGCTGCAAAAAAATTGCTATAGTTAGTCATAGTGTAAAGTAATACAGGTGTACTTATGCAACATCTTTACATAATCTTCTGTTGGCGAACAACATACACACTTTTACATGCTGAGATGTTTACAATTTTTCCAGATATTGTTCAAAAATAAAACAGTTTCAAACATTGTGAGGCTATAGATAGAATGCAAAATATGTTATATATGCCCCCTTAAACTTGGAACAACTAAACAAAACTGAAATACAAATGTTCTTAGTTTTAGTTGTAGATAGTAAATATTAAATCCATTAGAAAATTTTAAAAAAGCAAAGTCATACTCACTTGCTAAATATTTATGAGGACACAAAACACATGTTCATACCAAATGGTACACATTTTTAAAATGTAAATGTTCAACACAAGCACACACACACACACACACACATATCTCCACACACATATCTCCACACACATATATTTGCATGTCTGTAAGCATGAGAAAAGGTTCATATAAAAATATGCACATGAAAGCTTTTTTTGTCAGATTCAGGTAAGGCTAAAGAGAACTTGTGAAAACTAAATAGTATTCATCAAATACTGTTGATGAAATCTATATTTCATCTCAAATTTTACCATTTTTGCTTCAGTAATGGTGACTTTTATATTTCAAGTTTTAGAATATTTTTGAAAATGTTAATATACCAGTAGAGGGAGGTAGTGATGTTTCAGTATTATGTTTATAGCAGCTGTAATGAATATGTTTAAAATTATAGCTAGATGTCACACTTCATTAACTATAATCTGCAGTATAGAAAAAGTTCCAGTGTACAACATGCAATAAATGGACCAATATTTAATATTTATGTTAATAAAAATACTTAGTATCTCAGCAATATGAATACAGCAATAATGAACACAGCAATATCTGTTCATGTTAGCCATGGATGGTAGCATCACATTACAGATTTAGAGTATTTGCAGAAAATTCTAGCAAATATACAAGATCAGGTCTTGTCCTTGTTTAAAGTTGAAGTTATTGGCAGAGGTCTAATATACATCTGTATTTCAGTTACACTATCAGACCCATTTGAATACATACATATTTTTTATTAATTTTGTCATAGTTAATTGTATAGGATGAAACGGCTTTAACAGATATCTGCAAGAGTTATATTAACTTTTTCTGTTGGTTTATAATGGGTTGTCTTCTGTAGGTCTCCAACCTTGGCTGCTTGGCAACTTTAAGACTTGTCGACTTCAACTCCCAGAATTCCTCAGCCAGCAAAGCAGAGCAATGCTCAGAGATAGTGTTGACACTGATCCTGTACCAGCTATCACATTCTTTTCACTAAACTCTGTTTGGGGATTGGAGTAGAACTTTACTTGCCTAAAATAATACGAAGTGAATTAATTAAAAGAGTTAATTACGGGCAATGCTGTAATGAACTCTTCGTACATGTGTACAAACTGCATGATCCAAAAGGTTAGAGTATTTCTAGAAATCATCCAGCCAGTTCTGTACAAGATTTTATGTTTGTAAACAGAAGCCTTTTTTGTAGCAAGAAGAAATCCAAAATTACCTTACTTTGTTAAAATTGCATTTTAAGTGGAGATTAGGTTAGATTAAGTCCAATAGTTTTAGGTGTGTAAGCCTGTGCTTTGAGGAAAACTACATAGTCTGGGTGAAATATTAATACTTTTTGTGAATACCTGTTTGACTGAAGAACTCATGGAATAAAACATATTAATCATATATCTAGTTATTTCCACATCTGGTGTCCATTAGTTTGCAGGAAATATTTTCTATCTGAACAGGGAAATATCTGGAGGGGGAAAACAGTGCCAATATATTTATATATCAGAGAGCGCCAACTCTCTGATTTTCCAAAGTAGTGGACTTCTCAATTCAATTGCATATCCATGTGAACTTGCAACCCATATGGAAAGGAAAACTATATGTATGGAGCTTTTTGCTTTATCAGAATGGAAGTTTTAAATCAATCAATCTGAGAGTAATGGAATTTTGTCCTAATTTTGTTTCTGAAAATTAATATTTGTTTAAAAATAATTGAATACTAATTGTAATTATCTCACATTAAGTGAATAAGAAAGTTATTTTTTAGTCAGGAAATAATGTGAAAATATTTTAGTTAACAAGGTAGGGAAAAATTCAAAGTATGCCTTCTGGAATTATTTCTAATACGGGTAATCTTTAACTTACAACAGTTCATTTAGTGACAGTTCAAAATTATAATGGCACTAAAAAAAAGTGACTTATGACCAATCACAGTTACAGCCTTTGTAGCATCCCCATGATCATGTGATCAAAATTCAGATGCTTGGCCATCTGTTCATACTTATGACCATTGCTGTTTCCCAAGGTTATGTGATCACCTTTTGCAATCTTTTGACAAGCAAAGTCAATGCGGAAGCAAGATTCACTTAATAACTGGGTTATTAACTTATCAGCTGCAGTGATTAACTTAACAACTGTAGCAAGTAAGGTCATAAAATGGAGCAAAATTCACTTAACAAATGTCTCACTTAACAACAGAAAATTTGGGCTCAATTGTGGTCATAAATCAAGGACTACTTTTACTCTTACTCCTCTGTAAGTCATTCCTCCCTCCTAGGGATCTACCTCCTTATCCATCACAACAATATATTTTGGTTGTATGTTTGACCTCTGCAATATTAGTCACTGTCATCATCAACATAATCCCAAATCAAACCATTTACTCCAAAATGATGATGTTCACTTCACTAAAGGTTATGGATTATAATCTACCACCCAGATTCAGGGCAGGTTGATAAATAGCTAGATATTTTCCAATGCCCCAGTCTAGGGCTGAGATGGAGTGACTGACTCAAAGTCACCAGGTAGCTTCTGTGCTTAAGGGTAAAATCAAAAGTTCAGTTTCCCTAGTATTAGTAAGCACCTTCACCACTTCAGTAGCTCTCTATCTAATATAAAGGGAGAAAAATAGCATACCTGTAACTCAACCAAAATGATCTGTAAAAAAATAAAAACAATTGTGGAGGAAGCAGTTTGGGAAAACTAACCAGTTACCGGTGTACTATCTTCACTACAACACAATCTAACCACTGTTCTGTTTCATTCTATTGTCACAATGGTCCATGGTCTTATCTTTTTCTATTCACTTTTACTATATCATTAGCTGTAACTTTTGGCCCTCCGTAACCAAAATCTTCCAACTGAGCTTTGTATATTACTTTCATTTAATTCCAGCTTTTCCTTTGGAAGCTTAAGGCAGAACTCATAGTGGTTACCCCTCATTTTATTTTATGGAGAGTTACGTTCAGTTGAAAGACAATGACAAGCCCAGACTGAGTCAGTGAGTCCAATGAAAACTGGGGAGGCACCTCATGGCTTTAAAATGTTTTGAAGCCAAAATATTATCTGAAATCCTTTATAAGACACAAACAGATTCTGTCTGAAGAAAGAGTGGCAGATTATAGTGTGCAAACAAAATTCCAGCAATCAATTCTTGCAGCACTTGATGGAATATTAAATGGTCTGTTAAGTCTTGATACAGGAATGCCACTGATTTAGGTTAGGATGTGGAAGATGATAACTCACTGGCTCAAAATTCAATTCTTCCCCGTTGATCTGAGTCCTCTAGTTTTAACAGATAACTTTTCTTCTTGGAAACAGGTGGTAGTGCATAAGCTGGGCTCTCTCCACTATTCTTGCTATTGAGTAGGTTGCGAGCAAGCTAAGCAATTAATTAAAGAATAAGGGATGTGGAGTTCAATGCTCCTGAACATGATAGAATTTGGATAAACAGGGGCAGCAACTTTTCTTAAGCTGAAAATTGCATTCTTTAGATTTAACATTCTTTCCATTTGAACTTCTTCAAGGCAGGTACAGTAAAATCTCTGGCTGAATAGTGATGAGGAAATCAAAACTATTTCCCAAATATTGTACATTTTATAGAGACACAAGGTCAATATACATTCTGCCCCTTATAAATTATTTCCTTGGGAGGCCAGATGAATTTTATATGAACCTTTTCTTTCAGGATTGAATGCTATTCATTACATATGCAGTAGCTACTATGAAAATAAGATATAATTGGCTAAAGATATGATTACCTTTGTTTTAAATATTGCTTTTGGTTTGATATTCTTAAAGAATAAATTGTTAGGGAATATAATTTTTTAATTTTAATTTTATATCTATTAACATTTCAGGTTTATTATCTGAGTAGCAACTTCTCTAACATCATAATAATATAGGAGTGAATGTTCTACCATATGATTTATTTTGCTAGTTGTTAACATATTATTAAATTTGCTTTACTTTGCTTTTGTTCTTTTATCTTTTGCTGTTCATTGACTAAATAAATTATTATTGATTGAAATGGGAAGGTGAATCTGAGGCCAGTGGTTTAACTATTCATATTTTCTACTCCACTTTTATGTTTATGAATATTTCTACTCATTCTCTGTTCTCTCTCCCTCTACCCAAAAAATGCTTTTGTTTCTTCCTTTCAAGCTGTCATCTTAATCTAACTTGCCTTTAAAGGCTTCTTACTTCTTGTCCCAGCTGAGTATGAATCCGCACAGCTGCATTTGCTCCTGCTGAGCTCTCATCTACTTTACATCTTTCTTATTTTCCTTTACTCTTTTGCTTCTTTTTTCTATTTGTTCATCACTGATACTTAAGTTATAATTTCTTGTAATGCAGTCTTGTACCCTTCCTTGTAAAAGAGCAAATTCAGCTATGCTGCTCTAGGAGCTACAAACAATAAAAATAATGGCTGTAAGATAAAGGAGATTAGTATATTTTAATTCCCTGTTTATTTTCAGCTACAGATTCTACAAAATTGGTAGATATTTGTATGGGTGTACTTATTAAAAAATTTCAGTGAGAATGTATTTCATTTTTCCTTATTCAGGAATAGGCCATTGAAGTTCAGTTGCAATATGAATACAATAATGTCCATAAAACATACTTGTTCTTTATTGGGACAGAAATAAAAAAGCATATAAAAATACAAGGGATTAGAATTAATAATTGTAGCCTTAGTTTAGATGCTTTGCATTTACAAAATGACTGTAGCAGAGCTTTGCATATACATCCATGTGGACTGGAAGTCTGCAGTACCTGAATTCCACCTCACATAGAGTGACTACTTATGCAACTAGGCTCTTGCTGTAAGCATTAATATAAGTGAACAGAACATTGTCTATTCATTAACATTGTTGGTGTAGTTAAGAGGGAATAGAGCCTGCTCCTCATCAATGTGATTCTAGGACAAAGATTTCAAAGTTTAGGATAGCTGCCTTATCTTGATTGGATTGCAGTTTTTAAGATTCAAGTTCAAAGGTGGAAGCTTTTCTTCAATCTGGTCCTGACAGTGAAAAATCACATTACAGCAGTGACAAAAAGGGCCTCTTATTAACTTCAGCTACTAAATCAAGGACATTCATTCCTGAAAGAGAAAGACTTTGTGATGCATACGTGATGGACTTCAAAGCTAAATTGCTTCAGTGCATTTTTCTTTCTTTCTTTTTTCTTTTTGCAGAGAGAGTCATGAAGACAATTCAGAAAGCAAGATGCAAATAATAATTGATGCTTTTAGAAGTGTCACCTCTTCCTTAAAATAGCTGTAGTGGTTACCAGTTATTTTTGGACCCTATCCAGAGTGTTTACTATGATGAATAAAGTCTTATAAATGTGGCCCCAAATTGTTTTCCCACCCACCCACTCCTCTGCAGATCCCAACAGGCACAAAATAACATCCAAGCTAATTCTATTTTGGGGATATAATATAACATGTACTTAAATACTTCTACTCAGGATTTTAGAGTTCTTTAGATAGTTTATTATTATGCATCAATATTTTGAAACTACCCAGAACTAAAAACAGAACTGTACATTTTAAAGAAACAAATAATTTGTAGTAAAATATGAAATGGCCTGAGTCCAATTCTTAGTTTCACCGCTTAGTCTGTGATAGAGTATATCTCTGCACAAAACCTTAAATTCCATCATGGTAAAATACTAGAAGAGACAGATGAAAAGAACCAGGGTAAATCACTAAGGGAAAACTGCAAATGGAGTTACAATGTAAACCATGTATCTTTGGTTATGACACAATATATTCCTTTAATTTATAGGAAAGTTTGTAACAAATGTTTCATTAACAGTTTGGTTGGATATTTAAAAAGTTACTAAGGTGCATTTTTACAGTTTTTATTAATTACAACCAGAAGAGTGTGAATGAGATCAGTGTGCTAATTCATTCTATTTCCTGCTGTCATAAATTAATACCGTTCTTCTTAATAGATTCTTTACCATACAAAAGTTCTGCAGCTACAGTACAGGTAGTCCTCAACTTATGACTGCAACTGAGCCCAAAATTTCTGATGCTAAGTGTTAAGTGAGTTTTGTCTCATTTTATGAACTTTCTTGCCACAGTTGTTAAGTGAATCACTGCAGTTATTAAATTAGTAAGACAGTTGTTAAGTGAATCTGGCTTTCTCCATTGACTTTGCTTGTCAGAAGGTCACAAAAAATAATCATATTATCCCAGGACATTGCAACCGTCATAAATATGAACTAGTTGCCAAGCATTCAAATTTTGATCATGTGACCATGGCGATGCTGCAACAGTCATAAGTGTAAAAATGATCAAAAGTCAATTTTTTCAGTGCCTATAACTTTGAACAGTCACTAAATAAATGATTATAAGTAGAGGACTACCATTATAGTGGATATGACAGTGGTTCTTATGACTAAACTTGTAACACTACTGGTAGCATGCTTCATGATGGATTGTTTGCAACATGGGAAACATGAAACACAGTACAACTTTACCTGTCTATCTACTTTTAATGGAAAAATGATTAGAAATCAATAAAGTATAAAATAATATACCAATTAAAATATGCATTCTTGTTTTATCATTTTTTACCTTGTTTTACAAAAATATCACTGTTGCCTTTATTGCGCAAATTAGCATTCCAAGTGTGCATTTATAAAAGTAGTGAAGTATCTATCTGGAAATAGATACCCCAAGGTTGAGATAGTTGATACATACATTTATTTGAGTTTTATTTCTACGCAAGTCTAAAAGGATGCCTATTCTTTTTCTTTTCAGAGATAACTTAAAGAACTATTTCCCTTGTAAGTAGTTTCTCTAAAGAACAGTTTCTCTAAAGTTTGCATTTTATGAAAACTTTTTAATTTCACAGCACTATCCAATATTGCATATAACAATATCGCATCTCTCTCTATGTGTGTGTGTGGTTGTGTGTGAGTGTATTATAAGCAATTATCCTATTTATTTTAAAACAAATAAAATGTTAATTAATAAAGGTAATAACTAAGCTTCAAGATATTCTGCCAAATATCAGAATATTTTGCCAAACAATATCACATAGCATGCCTTCCCAAGAACTAAAAACAAAGTTTATATTCTTGTTTAATATACCTACCTGTCACATACCTACTTCACAAAACGTTTACTGTCCTCTAACAATATAAAAAACTATTTTCAGCCTGCAGAAAATAAAACAATTCAAGCCAATGAAATAAAAAACAAATATTCATTTCAGTACCATGGACAAGACCAATAGCTAATACATCTCACATTTAACTTACAATGCATCCTGCTAAAACATTAGAACTATGAATGAAACATTAGAAACATTAGAACTATGAATGAAAGTTTTAAAATGCTGGTGGTCAGGCCCTTCTTTTTTACACACTATGATAAATATTAGAGCCACACTATTAAGTTTTGACTATTTTTTTTCTTTTACCGCTACCATTAACATTCAACTAAATCATAATCTAAATGTATCTGGTTTCCAACCAGAAATTACAGATATGATCTGGTTCCTGTCATTTCAAATTTCAGTCTGATATATTTTATGCATGTCCTTTATCTGACCCAGTCTAATAAAGAGTTTAATTTTAAAAAAAAACTAGTAAAAGTATGTCATATTTTTTTTTTCCTTTGTGAAACTCCAGAAGGCTACTTGATCAGCAAACAGGTGTCTGAAAGGAACACTTTCAGGAAAATAAACTGTTGAATACAAAAAAGCCTGAATACTTACTTTTTCTCTCCCTGTTCCCAACACACACAAACATAGCAATGCCTTTTTCTTTATTAAAGTATTAATTATAGTTTGTAGAGCAGCCCATAGTAGCTTTATTAAAGAATGGTTCATTTCAAACAGATAATTCTATCATTATAATCACAACCACAATCTTATTTATATCCATCCCCAAGGCAGAGTTAAGTATTTTCTGCTACCATTGATCTCAGTGATAGTGCTTAAATTACATGCTTAAAGTTTTACAGAACACAATGGGGATTAATTCTTGCATTCTGTCCTATTTCTGAAATGTCACTGATGTTTACAGAAATACTCAGAAAGATAGAAAGACTTGTCATTCATATAAATCTATTTCACTGTCCTTAAATACTAAATGTGATCCAGAAATAATGTATATTTTCAGTGCTCAATATTTTTTGTTTGTTTCTCTTTGATGCTCAATATTTGTTTGTTTGTCAAAGTTTACATCTATAATCAGTTCCTTTATTTAAGAGCAAATAAATGTTTTTGAGATAAGATATAAGAGTTGACAGCAAGATACTTTCAACTTAACATCTTTTCCTTTTCTTCCTTAACCTCCATGCCCCATGACGAGGAATAGGGGTTAGGGCAGTTCAAAATGTCTGAAGGTTAATAAGAAGGCGGAAGTTATTGTAAAACTTATAACAGATAAATTTGCAAGACTCATAGCACACCATGGGCTAATGGGCATTTTATAAAAAGAAATTAATCCTTTCCCAGTAAATTATTGCACAACTAATTTGGAATAAAATTACAAATAAACTTCTTCAAATTAACTTACCTCTATATGCCATATCCAGATAATACAGATGCATTTTGGGATATCAGTCATTTTGAAGGTTAAACTCTGATTTTAAGGATAAGCATAGGCGGAACAATTTCTCATTAAAACTTTTTGAAAACTTAGTTCACATCATATTCCTTCTTCAGAAAAGACATTTCTATAAAATGTACATTGCAAGAAATCATGAAATAACCTATAATGCCATAATAGTGAATTCATCACCATTTCCAAAAGTTAACTTCCAGAATGAAAAATGTGAGTTTTAAATGTTTACTGCAACAGTTCAAAATCAGCTCTATTGACAACTTTAACATATATTTTAAAAAGCAAACTGAGAAGCATTGTGTTAGTTTTTATATTATTTTACTATAATTCTTCTGAAGTGAAAGATTAATTACATTTTTGCTATGAATACATAAACTATTATAAAGTCCCTTATACCAGTCAAGGATAATAGGACAATAGAACTGTTATCTTTTGCGTAAAACTCAACCATCATTACATTAACTATGAAGAAAAAATAAGACGTTAAACTTGCATAGAAACTTTAACAGTGATATCTGAACAGGTGAAAGAAAAAAATACAAAATTTACAGCAATCCTAGAATTTAAGGGAATACATAATTGTAGCTGTCAATATTTTCTATTTACATGAGAGAAAGTGAAGTGGCATCTTCTGCATATCATAAAAGGATCATGAGCATTTCCTCAACTGAGCACAATTATGCATCATCTTTTTTTCACAACTTTTAAAAAAAACCAGGTAAAGGTAATCCAGAAAACAATGGACATTATCTATATTTCACATAAATAGATATAAAACCATATGCACTTACCCCAAGGTGGTCATAGTAACAATGGTATACCAGAAAGCAGCAGGAATACTGGTGAATTTGCTGGCAGACGAACCTTTTTCAGCATAGAACATGACTGTAGCAAAGATTATGATGGCCATAGTGAGAGAAAAAAGGAGAAAGCCAAGCTCTGATGCACAGCTTTTCAGAGTGTAGCCCAGGATGCGCAGACCCTGTGAGTGGCGTGAAAATTTAAAGATCCGGAAGACCCGGAAGACACGCAGGGTTACAAAAGCCCCACTGACATCCTCATTGTTGGTCATCACCAGACCTATGTAATATGGCATAATTGCCACGACATCAATGATGCTCATGACACTACGGACAAACTTGTATCGACTGGGAGCAGCCACCAGACGCAAGAGATACTCAACAGTGAAGATCATGACACAGGCTGTATCTAGGCAGAAGAAAGCCACATCATAGCGCTCTCCACAGGATAACTCCTTGATGGCACCAGGAGTCATCCCACAGGGCACAGTCTCCACCACATTCGCAATGACAGAAACAGCAATGAAAAAGCCAGTAACATAGTAAAAAACCAGGGCCAGTGTGCTGGTGTGTGGATTCTCAAAGGCCCGCCACATCCTCTCTCGAGCTGTCATGGAAGGAAGATGGCACTCGTCGGCATTATCTTGATCAGCATCATCCTGAAGGCGTTCAGCATTTTCCCGTCGTCGATCCTTGTACTCCTCATAGCAGCAATCGCCAATGATTTCAGGGATAATACCAAAGAAGGCCAGCTCCTCATCATAGGCTGAGATACACTCTTGACGGGGATAGTGTAGCTTCCCTGTTCTATAGAAATTGAGGATGTGTCGGAAGATGTCAGGATCCCGGTCAAAAAAGTATTGCTGTGTCTCTGGGTGGTAGAAGAAGTCCCTCTCTGAGCTGCCCAGAAGAGTATCAGGATAGCGTTCGAGGGTGTCCAGCCAGGTCTGGAACTGGGTGCCACTCACATTCAGCACAATCAGAGAATCCTGACTACGTTTCCTTTCCTGCCGAGGTGCATTTGGCATAGGGTTGGAGGCCACTGGCATCCATCCTATTGCTGCTGCTCGGGCAAAAGGCAGCCATGCTGCTACTCCTGCTGCCATTACGGAAGCTGCTGATGGTATTGCTAGGTGGTCTCTTTAGAAATAATCCAGTCTTCTAAAATGAAGGGGGAAGGGGAAACACAGAATGTAGCAAAAGATACAAAGGCCCACACTTTTTGTATGTCAGAGAAATCTACCCTATTTTTTCATCTTTCCCTTGTAACCCTTCCCAAATAACAGGCTCTCCCATTGCTTAACTCTATTTGAAATATTTGCTTTAAGATTTAACCAACTTTGGAGCATGAGAAGCTTTTCTATGTTTTTGATCAACAATTAAGCACCTCCTGTCTCCATTAGGTAGACTGAAAGGGAAGGAAAGATCAACATGCACAAAAATGCAGCAAAAATATACTGTCTGCAAGAGCAGATCAACTAGCTTGTCAGATCCAGGGAGTGGTAATCAGTCAACAATTTTATAAAACCAAGAGACAACTCCTAGCTCAGCAATATTCTGTTCTTTTCTGATTCTTGGGAAAGGCTCTGACATCCTGACATTCCTCCCACCTGTCTACTACAACAAGCTGCAAATAGTTGTTTTGGAACTGAGAAGAGAAGAAAACAGAAAGAAAATTTTGTCTTTCTTTCTTTCTTTCTTTCTTTCTTTCTTTCTTTCTTTCTTTCTCTTTCGCTAGTGCTTTCTTTCTTTTCTTTGGTTAATGCTACAGAAAGAACACCTGCTAGGATGTCTACTAACATCTCTTTGCAAATCATAGATTTTTAGCAGAAAGTGTGAAGATGTCACTTTTCCAATTTACAGTTGATTCCCTTTATCCCAATGATCATCACTTCATACCACACACTCCTATTTTCCAGGCTCTTGTACTAAAGAAGCAAGGCAGAGAACTTGCAGCATCCAACTTGATACAGGAAAGCTTTTCTTGAATAAAGAAAAGGCAAGCTGAGAAACAGCTCAGCTCACAAAGAATCCTGCAAGCCTCCTTAGAGAAAATGAAGTGAATTTTTAAAAGCAGAAATTAGGGCGGAACAGCAAGATGGGGGAGGAGGAATCCACATTTACAGTTGAACTGGACAGAACAACCACTTGTGGGAAACATGCAAAAAAGGGAAGGATGAAAAGAACAATTTTGGGAGGGAGGTTCCTATGAAGGTTAGCTATAACCAAGGCAAAAGTCAGGGTCTTCATCCTGAATGAAAATTCAGAAGTTGCTCGAAGCGAAGTTTAGGATGGCAGAGAGAATGACCAAAATCATTAAGTCATTAATAGAGGAGTAAATGTTTTGAGAGTTGGTCTTGAAGAGATAAGAGGAATCCTAAAATGGAAAATTTGGAATGTTCAAACACATTTGATTTAAGAATAAAGGTGTCGTTAGGTGCAATGTTCACAGTTGGGATGGTGGAAAGGAGGGCTACAGTCCTTAGCCAGAAATATTGCTAGCTAAAGAGATATTGGAATTCTATAGGTGGAGATTAGGACTAAATCTGTGTGTTAGGGAACAAAGGTTAAGGAGAAGGAGCCTGAGTTATACCACACACAAACACACTCAAGGCATGATGTATACACGTGCATGTGTGAGAGCAGTAACACTATTTATGCAGTCCAAAATAAAACAATGAGCACTTTCAATAAGGATTATTCTGGACCTCAAAGAAGAATTTAGTTCAGAAATCTGGGCTAGGACAAAGGACTGATTTGGGAGAAGGATGGAGAAACCCGGATAGGGATCAAGAGAGCCGTTTCACTTTAGCTCTCCCCTCCCCATCTTACACACCGAATTGACTCCTGTGACTCCCCCCCCCCCAACGACGCCCCTCTCTCCAGCTGCAAGGGCAGCCTTGCCCGGGATGCTCCGGCGCCCTCTTAAACTCTCCCCGCCACTTGATGCTGCCCCGCTGGAGGCAGCGCGCCCAAAGCTCTGGCGGTGGAGACTGAATCAGCCGCGGTAGAGGGAAGAGAGGGGAGGGGGCGTACATTTGGAAGGAGGGGGGGAATCCAAGAGGCCTCTGTCTTGAGGGGGGGCTCCAGCCACCAGCCACGTACTGAGCCCTCCTCGGCCGTCTTTCCCTCCCTTCGCCTTACCTGAGGGCGAAGTCCGGCCGGAGCGCTCGCTGGGCATGGAGGGGATCTGAAAGTGGCCGAGGCTCCCGCGGCGCTCGTGCGGAGGCGCTGAGGCGGCTCCTGGACAGCCCCCCTTGCTCTCCCCTCTGCAACAAGTTCAGCGGCAGACGTGGGAAGCGGGCGTGGGGGGGGGGGGCAGCGAGCGACGCAATTCCGTCTGGTGGCAACTCAATGCAGCCGCTTCCCTCCTCCTCCTCCTCCTCCTCCTCCTCCCCTCAGGAAAGAGCTTGGCGGCGGCTCTCGTCAGGCAGGAGAGCTGCTGCAATCGGATAGCGGAGGGCAGGGTTGCGGGGGCCAAGCTTCCTTCCAGCTCCAGCGGATGCCCGGCATGCCTTGAAGAGCGGAGCCAAGGGCTTCCCAGACGCCGAGGCTCCTGCTGCGGGTGTTGAGAGCGGGCGGCAGACCACGGAGGCGCGAGCAACCCACCCTGCTGCTGCGGGTGATGCCTCCCCGGGCAGCTGCTCCGCTTTTCCTTTTCCTGAAAATATCACTGGAGGGAGGAGAAGGCGGATGGAATCGTGGCGGGAAGGAGGTAGGGGGCTTCGATCCGGAGAGAAACAAAGAGAATTACAAAACGGCGTCGACTCCGATTTGGTCGTCCAGGCGAAGGGGCTGCGGGCGTGTGAGCGCGCGCGCGCGTGTAGTGCTCTGCCCCATTCTCAAAGGCGTCTCTCTCTCTCTCTCTCTCTCACACACATAAACGCGCGCGCCCGCGCGCGCACACACACACACACACACGAGTGCGTGCCAAAACAGACCGAGTGTGAGCTCTGGGATGCCTTTCCCTTTCTGGTGGGGATTAATGAAGAGTTTATAGAGCCTTTTCTAAACGACAGCCCTAGTCCCCCCTAAAGTGACGATCAACATATTGTTCAAAAACACAGTTTTTCAAACTTTGTGAATTTTCCCCCCTTCGCCTAGTTAAAAAATACCCGTTTGTCCCTGGACACGAATGTCTATGCCGTTGTGAAAGGCGCCCCGCCCTTTCGCTCCAGAGAATCAATGCCTATTGGCCACTCTTGTTTTAATCCACCTGCACGAGCTTTCTAAAACGAGCGTCACTCTCGGGATCCTGCCTTTCCCCCCTTGTTTCCTATCTTCTTCCTTAGTGTGTATTTCTTCGTGTTCCAGTAATATTCTTTTTCAACAATCCTCTTTCTCTTTTTACCACTAGATGGTGCCTGGAGGATGGTTTCTGCAATGTCTTCACTGATGAAATTTTAGGGAACAGATTCTGCTCGGAAGTGGCAAACCTGTTATCTAGCCTGAACCACTTCAAATGAGAACTCACCTGACTCTTTTATTATCTCCATTCAGAAATTAACTCTGCATACAAAACCGGGAAGGGAAAAAAATCGTGAAGCCTTTTTTTCCAACAATATTCACCTAGAAGAAGATTCACCTTAGATTTAACCCAGAAAGCTGAACCTGCTAGGCAAGCTGCACAGAGTTAGTCCTCACTTAACTCGCACAAGAACTGTTTGCAGTTACAACAGTGATGGAAAAAGTATTTCCAATCCTCACGTTTATGACAGCCACATGCCTGTAATACAAATGAAAGCTGAAGTAAGATCATAAGCACAATTCTGGTTTCACTTAGTAACCACTTCACTTAATGACTAAATTGCTAGTCTTAGTTGTGTTCTGTAAATGAGGGCTACCTGTAGTGTACCAAACTCTTTCAAGAAAGTTTTCAAGAAATTGAAATTAGGTTCACATAAGGTAAAGAAGATAAACAAGCAACTGGACAATTCAGTATCACAAGACATGATGGTATTTTGGAAAGGAAGGGGAAAGCCACAGCCAGCAGGACACTTGAATTAGAGCAGTGGTCCCCAACCATTGTCTCTTAGCAGCCCTGGCTGTGGGGAGAGAAGGGAAGCAGGCTACGCGAGCAGGGAGTTTGGTGTGCATGAGCACGTGCACACAGCTCAATTTGCGCAAATGGTGGGCCAACACGCATGTGTGTTCAGCTTGAGTTGCACATGCGTGCATGCGTGCTGGCCTGCCGCTTGTGCATCGGTTCTAAATAGGCTACATCCCAGTAGTCGACTGCAGTCATGGAGACCCTTGCACTAGAAGCAACTTAGGCTGCTTTGTTTCTTGCAGTGTGAAGACAATGGAGGAGAAATGTACTTTCAGACTTGCCAGATTCTATTAATGTAACTTTACAATAAAGTAGCATTACTCCATTTGGTTATGCTTCTTGTCTGGACTCCCTCACCAGGCTGATACAAGGAGAGACTAGTGAAACAAGGAACATTTAATCTTAAAACAAACAGAATGAGGAGGGAATTTTTTTTTTCAAAAGTTTGAAAGAATGTTATATAGAAGGTGACAACTAGGGATCTTTACAGGAGATCAAAAAAGTCAGGATGGGCAGCACAACCACACAATTGAAGACCCACCCTTTTTTACACAGGTTATGAAAGGGTGGAGCTTCTGTTGCATGCTTGTGGTACCCATCTTGACCTTTTTTTACTCATGGCTGCCACCGGTAGCAACAACCTGTTATCTGTGTTCCAGACAGAAATATATGGAATAATGGCATACTTTGGAAATTATTTAGCATCACATTTTATGAGCATCACACTTCTTTCAAGGAATTGTATTTTTTTTTCCAGATTCCCTTTGAGTCTGGATAGGATATGAACATATTAAGGAGTTAATTGTGTCTTTAAAATTACCATATCATTTATTACCATATCAGGAAAAATAAGTGCTTTATGCATTTGAAAGTTTCCTGATTTGTTGCTGGAGTAACTATTGCCCTGGGCTTAGATAGAAATTGAGGATTTTTTGTGTTCAACTTTGATGGCATTGTCTGTATGGTAATGTGTCAGTCATTTAACAAAAATGATCCTCCTTCTCAAATTCCTCTCTAAAGCTTCCATATTTATTTCCACCTTGCTTGCTTTCTGGCTCTAGAGTAGCTTCAGATGGAAGAACAAATCATTTTTTAAGGTTTGAGCAGATTATTTTCCAAAAGGCTTGGAAATAGGCTGAGCCCACATCTGAAATAAATATGCTGTTTCTCATTTCTAAAAAGGAAAACATTAATGCCACTCAACTACATGATTACAATGATTTGTATTTATCTAAATTATATAACAATAAATATTCAATCTGTGCCATGATTCCCATTCAAGGAAAAAGTATTTTCCCTATGTAAATTATTTCACTTTCAGAACTGGCCATTCATAGTCAGAACACTTCCAAGAAAGAATAGCCTTACAGAAACCAGAATTGGAGAATTGGGGACTGAAATATTAAAATGTCAATGTACACCTTTAGAAATATTGTGTTCTGTTAGCATATTGAAAGAAAATACCAAACACAATAAAAGTGTGTTGGCAGAATGGTTAAAAATAAAATATGTATATGACAATTGGGATAGATTTTTTTAAAAAATGGCAGATGGTCTGTGATTTGTGTTCATTCTTCTAACCACTTTATCTGGCTCTTTACATAAATTGCTTAACAGTTGACTGGTAAAGATGAAAGCATAATTTCTTATATTGGTGAAGCTGGATTACAGGATTGAACGTGTGTGTGTGTGTGTGTGTGTGTGTGTGTCTGCACATCTCCAGTTGAAATTCACGTTGAACAGATAAAACATAGCTTATCTCTTTCTGTACTTAATCCCTAAGGCATTTAATCTGAATCAGTATTTATCCTAACTCAATCTTGGATTTTCTTTTGAAAGTTCCAGATTGATAAAAAAAACAAAAACCTATGAATAATAAGTCAGAATATGTGTGAGACTAGTTTTCTATTTATGCCAATTTGCCTTCAACATATGCTTGGAAATATAGATAGCTGAAACATGCTGTATATTATCTATACAATATGGTTCCAGTGCTGTAACAGCCTGCAATTTTAGCTAAGAAACACTGTGCTTGAATGGAAACTAAAATTCAATTTCATAAGGATTTAAAAATGAAAATGAAAATTAGTACAGGAGTATCCAATTTTGTCATATCAATAGGCCATGCATTTAAAAATGTACAGTATAACTCTGATTTAAAAATAAAATTAATTCTTCAGAAACTTTATTTGGGGTTTATTGAACCATTAAAAATCCTTAAAAATGGATGGGTGTTAAATTTTCATGTTGCTGGTATGACATTTGAAAGTTCTTTAATTTACATGATTTGGTTCTGTTTTAAGTTTGTTTGGCTTCAAATTAATATGCAGGTTAATATAATTTGGGAAAGTTTACATAGAGATCTCAATGTGGTGTTGAATATCTCTAAAATAAGGAATCTGTCAATTTGTTAAAGCTGGGGTACAGCAAAGAAAATTTTCATAATAGAAAGGAAGTTATTGCTCTGATTTTAAGGAATCTAGGATATACATTTATTCTCTATTTTAAAAAAAATATTTCTGTTCAATGGCACATGGTCCACATATACTGATCAGGTGATTGACTCAACTGATTTCAAGCAGAGATTTATCATCATATAGAACTTTTTATTCTTTGACTTTCTTTGTTATGTTTTAACCATTAAAATGCAATTATTTTTCTCACTTTGTTATCATTATTCATTATAAACTTTTTCTTTTGGTTTCACTATTTTAACAGTGTCAGTTTAACTAAATTGTCAGTTTAATGAACAAAAATTATGCTGATTATGTAAATGTACAGTGTACACATGAAAATAGGGGCTTAGGCAACTAGTCCTTCCAGATATACTGATACATCTTGATAAAGTTAAATAAATCAGTTTATGACCTCTAATTTTTTCCTGGAATCATAGAATCAGTGGTGGGTTTCAAAAAATTTTTACTACCAGTTCTGTGGGTGTGCCTTGGTGGGCATGGCATGGCTTGGTGGGCATAGCTTGGTGGGCATGGAAGGGGAAGGATACTGTAAAATCTCCATTACCACCCCACTCCAGGGGAAGGTTACTGCAAAATCCCCATTTCCTTCTGATTAGCTGGGACTCAGAAGGCAGCAAATTAGATGGGGGCAGGGTCAGTCAGAGATGGTATTTACTAGTTCTCCGAACTACTCAAAATTTCTACTACCGGTCCTCCAGAACTAGTCAAAACCTGCTGAAACCCACCTCTGCATAGAATGGGCCTATTTGAACAGGGTTCCCAAAAGTGCTCATTATAGAAGTTTGACCAGGATTTCAGGAGTAATTATTAAAAGCAAGCATATATATGGTAGAACAATTAGTAAAATTATTTATTATGGCCAGCAAATATGCTCCTTTTTGACAGTGCACTGTTTCATTACATTTACTACATAATATTGACTAAAATGCACTTGGTAGACATCTTACTAACACAATTGGGACATATATTTCTATAGCTTGGTAAAATGGTTGTTAAGTGAGTCATACCCAATTTTACAACTTTCTTGACATGGTTGTTAAACGAATCACTGTAGCTGTTAATTGTGCCATGCAGTCATCAAATGAATTCACCTTTCTCCGTTGACATTGCTTGTCAAAGTTGGCTGGAAAGGTCACAAATGGCAATCACATGACACTCGTATGCTACAAACATTGTGAAAACATACCAGAGGTGTGAATTTTGATCATATGACTGTAAGAATGCTGTCATGGTTGTAAGGGTGAGGACCAGTCATGTCACTATTTTAAGATCCATTTTAACTTTGAATGGTCACTAAATGAATGGTTGTAAGTCAGGGACAACCTGTATGTTTGATTAACCCACTGGGTACTTTGAAGCACACATATACTTTCTTTTTAATAATGTTTTTAACAAGGGAGATTAAAAACTACCATATTTTTGGAGTATAAGACACACCTTTTTCCTCCCTAAAAGGGGGTGAAAAGTTGGGTGCGTCTTATACATCGAATGTA